>PVIW01001903.1:0-255361 GCA_004026585.1 Noctilio leporinus | reverse complement strand
ATCATCCACTGATGGGCACTTAGGCTGTTTCCAGCACTTGGCTATTGTAAATAGTGCCGCTATGAACATAGGTGTGCATAGGTTCTTATGAATTGGTGTTTCAGGATTCTTTGGGTATAGTCCAAGTAGTGGAATCGCTGGATCAAAAGGCAGTTCCATTTTTAGTTTTTTAAGGAAACCCCATACTGTTTTCCACAGTAGCTGCACCAGCCTGCATTCCCACCAACAGTTAGCAGGGTTTCTAAAACCAGTTTTTTGCCTATCTCTGCCCTGCTGGCGTGATTTTTTCCCCCAATACATTTTCTTAGTCCTATTCTTTACAGTCCTCTCATTGAACTGTGGCCTCCTCCTAAGCTATAATATCTGGGTAGTCACAGGCTTGGTGGGCTCATTTCAGCATTCTGTTAGAAATTGTTGTTTCTGTATCACTTAAAATCAGCCTGGTGCAACCAGTAGTGTGCTTGCCCCTTGCTGAGAAACTCTGAGCTCAGCTTTTTGTCCTGTGGACTTGAGTACTGCTGAAGACTGCATTAACCCATTCAGACCCCAGTTTTTTCCTATATAATAAATTACGGCTTTCTTCCTCTATTCGGTAACTTAGTGAGTAGGGAAATGGCCATACAGTCTCCAGAAACGCCTAGTTGGTTGTGTTGGTTGTTTACCGAAATCTCTGGTAACATTTGGGACAAACCCTAGGCAAAACTGTTCCATGAGCTAACATAGTAATTACTAATTTTCCATATAAATGTATTGATTTATTATATACTTACAATACTTACTAAACATATTTAATAATTTATTCAATAAGTTACTAAAGTGACGCATCACTAATTATGGACTTTTTGGCACCAGGGAAGGGGGTGAAAAGTCCCAGTTTTGGGCCAGGGGCGCCATCTCTTTTCAAAATTTATTTTATTTTATTGTTGTTGTATTACAGTTGTCCCGTTTTCCTCCGCTGCCCTGCCCTGCCCCACCCTTCCTGTCCCCTCTGCCATAGTCAGCCCCACATGTTGTCCTTGTCCATGGGTCATTTCTACTAGTTCCTTGACTAAATTGTTCCCCTCCCGCCTCCCCCTGGGGCTCCGTGTTCTTCCCCCCAGATACACACTGTGAAGTCAAACATCTTTTCCAAGTTGGATTAAAATTGTCTTACTAAATAATAATGAAAAAGTCCTCAAATAATGACACAGTTAACTTCCTCATATGTGACCTATTTCAAAAATCAAAAGCTGTAAAAAAAAAAAAAGTCCCCAAAATTCTCAGATAACTACTCTGGAATGTCATAGGACCAACCTGCCTATAATTTGGCATATATTAACTGAAATGATTTGTTAACATCCATGACTTAGAAATTTAACCTTCCTCATAGGAGCCACCCACCCAGTTCTGCAGAAAAAACTTGAGTCACATTCATTGTACGTGTCTGTTGATCTTCTATTGAAGTTTGCATGTAATCATTAAATAGATATTTTTATGAAGCCATCCACTGTCAGTTTAATGCTAATGTATGTTAATAACTATAAGAATGATTATCAGCAATTTCCCATGCCTTTCTTCCCTTTATCCTTGAACCTTTTTTTTTTTTTTCCTGACTTCCTTTCCTCTATTTTTACATTTTTTTACTTTGTATCCTAAAGTAAAAAATAATATGTGGTGGTTGTGGCAGGACATGCTTGTCTGTGGAGTATCTCATGTAACGAGAGGAACTGTAGAGTTGAGTGTTTGCAATTTGATCAACAGTTAGGCAGGTTTCAAAGATTGATTTTCACTGAAAAACTAATAAATTCCCTAATCTTTTGTTATTGTTCAAGGAAGTTTATAATATGTTAAAATATAATAGGTTAGAAATTCACCTCAGATACCCTTAATACCTGTTAGTAAATATCTTTACAGTAGCAACATTTCCTTTAATAATTATTTACAAATGACATTTTAGGGCAGATGTGTTTTCAAGAATCCTCACAACCTGAACATTATCCATCCATGCATGTTTCAATATTGTTCTGTGGAGCAAAAATCCATTACTGGCTGAAGTAATGTTTTGGGAATTCAGTATTAATCCAAACTCTATCAAATCTTAATTTACCAATATACTCAGTTTTGAAGAGTTTCAGTCTTGCTTGAAATTCTTTTATCAAGCAGAGAGAAAGATAATCTAATCTCAGCAATTCATTCAGATCAATTTACAAAATGTAATCTAAATTTATAACACCTCCCCCCCTTCACCTGTGTCAAGGGACCAGGTGCAACCAGTCTGCCAGTGTGTCAGGGTTGGGGTCCCTTCGGAGTGCTCTGTAGCCATGTCCAGCTAATTAGAAATCATTTGATTATCAGCCTTGCCTATGTATTTCACAGTTAAATGGTATCCTCAACTTATAAATGTATCTACAATTCTTTCAATATTTTTGAAGTAAATGGAATATCTCTGCTGGAGACATTAATAACCAGAACTCTCATTTGCTATCACTTTAGTAATCAAAATATATTTGTTCCTGGAGTGGACTAAGCCTGTAACAGGACAGAAAAGAGAAACCAGGCTAGAAATGGATTTTGTAGTTGTATTTTGATATAACCACCAAGAAGACATTTTTAACAGCACCATCTTCTTTCCTCACCTTGTATGGACTCCATAGATTATGCTGAAATATTTTCTCAGGGTTGGGGACGCATTCTTAATATATAGTCATATACGTGTTTAATATTTTCAGTTTGAATGAAATTTCTTTATTAAATATTTTTAAAAATAGTGTAGTCTGGGTACTGGGTAAAAAGAAATGGTGGTCAGAGTTTAAAACTTGGGGGACAAAGGAACCAAAGGATACCAAGGACTGAGAACCTTCCGAGGTGGAATAATGTTTACCAGAGTTGGCCCAGCATTATTGAGAAGGTAACGCTTGAATAGCAACTTAAACAAGGAAGATTTGCCAAGTTGAAGGGGTGAGGAAGTGGTGTCAGACTGAACACAGGGTTAGCATGTAACAAGTCCCAGGAGCCCACGGAGGGTGGCTTATGCAAGAACCCTTCTAGCCCCTTACGGCTCCTCTTTAAAACAGCGGGTTTCAACCATGTGCTACAAGAAGTTTTAAATCATGCAATGTCTGACCATTTAGTCAGGGACACTGGCCTCTTTTCTTCTAGATTGTCTAATGAAAACACGACAACTGCCAATACAATAGCCGCCCGGTATGGATACGTTAAAATTATATCTATATTTTTAGGCATGCCGCTGAATTTTAGTGGTTAGTTTACGTATGCTCTGCAATGGAAAAGACTGAGGATCGCGGCTGTGAGAGGGAAGGTGCCACAGTACAGCACTGGAAGAAGCCAGAAGGAAGAAGTTACCAGACTGATGGTGTCAGCCCAAGGGGAGGGGCATGGGGGACTGGGTGAAAAAGGTGCAGGGACTAAGAAGGACAGATTGGTAGCAGCAGACAACTCAGAGATGTGAAGGTCAGCATAGGGAATGTGCAAGGTCGGTCCTGAAACGCAAACCGTTTTCATTATACTGACATTGACTCAATACTTCCGGGACAGACGGCCTGTTGTAGTGACTACAAACGGCACCAGGTGGGTACTGGAAACCTCAGGGGGCCCCCTTTGTAAAGTCTGTGATTGCCTAACCATTCTGCTGTACAGCGGAAACTAGTATAATACTGAATGTGTACTGTCATTGGAAAGTAAAAGAGGGAGCTGCGAATGGTACTAGAGGACAAGCAGTCTTTGGGTGGCCCGGCTGGGAGCGTTGAGGGCTGCTGAGTGGTCAAGTAGTAGGTGTGGAAGGCACACTGATGCAGACTCCAACGTGAACGGGACAGGAAGATGCGCAAATATAGCTCGTGTAGGTGACCCTTCAGGCCCTCGCCTGGGATCTGCGGATTTGAGCCTTCAAGGGAGGTCCCATAGCCAGGTAGGATTCCCTTGCTCCTGCCGGGCCACGGAGGCTGTTTGGGGTTACTTCATCCTTTTGAAGGCCATGGAAGGCCAAAGGGAACTGCCAGGCATTCGGACAGGGAGCGGAAGAAGTCTTGGGACAGAGGGTGTGAAGGTGGGAGCCTAACAACTGTGTGGGAGATGGGAAATCTTGGAGAGGGGAAGAGAGGAAAGCATAGAGGCCTGGTGGCAGGGAAGTGAGAGAGAATTCACGCCCAAGGGCCACCATGGCGACTATGAAATATTTGTGACCTGTAAGATCGTGCCCAGTGGATGGTGCCCTGTGGGGATAGTGAGGACCGTGGAGGGGGGAATGCAGAGTGATGATGTTTCAGAAAAGCTGCTGCGTGGCACGGGGAGGGAGCTGTCCAGGGCAGCACAATGCCCGGACCAGGGGAAGGACCTCAGGGACCCGGGAACATAGTCATTTACAGAAGCTTCGATGAGGACGAGGGTGGGGTGGGTCGGGATTATTCAAGTATGTGGTTGTGTTCATTTATTTGTTTATAAGGGTGTGTTCGTATGTGTATTTGTGCATTTGTCCACCCTGGAGATCATTCCAGTCCAGATATAATAACTAATTGTTGGATTTACCCTTGTTTATGGAGATCTGTCGACTTTTCATTACGATGCTGAGTAGGATTGTTTCTGCCCCTGGGAACATGAAGTCTCATGGACGAGACATGTA
Organism: Noctilio leporinus; assembly: GCA_004026585.1. Classification (NCBI taxonomy): domain Eukaryota; kingdom Metazoa; phylum Chordata; class Mammalia; order Chiroptera; family Noctilionidae; genus Noctilio; species Noctilio leporinus. The sequence continues at coordinate 250,743 of PVIW01001903.1, read as the reverse complement.
AGGAAGCAGAACACTGGAACAGGGTACAGAGTTGTAATTCTGAGGGGGCAGCTAATGCATGAATGGGTGGAGACGGAGGAAGTACATCTTGGAAGCCTCTTGGAGGAAGTGACCTCTTAGCTGGCTTCCAAAGGAAGTGAGTGGTCGCAGGGGAGGCATTTCAAGACTTGAGAGAGAAGGACAGAAGAGATGCGTTGTTGACTCCTGCGTGGTATATGCTCCAGGCATGAAGTAGCTGAGAAATTTCGAATTGGGCTTAAGATTCAGGAAGGTGGATGAATCTTAGGGCTTATGACAGACTTGACTTCTTTTTTGGCTTTTTATAGAACTAGGACCAGAAAAATTTTGAAAACAGCAATATTTCTTGTGCATTGGTAGGCTATTTTCCAAGTCAAGTATCTGGTAGCTTTTTTTTTTTTTTTTTAATTAATGTTAAGAATGATGGTATTAATCATAAAATAAGTTTTCTAAAAATTTGCTAAACATTCATGTTTATGCGTACATACACTCGTATTCTATATTCTGGTTCAATTCTGAGTGTTATGCTGTATTCCATATTCTGATTCCAAGTTACAAATATACCATATGCCAATTGATCATTTTGGGCTCTTGAAGTGTAATCAGTCACTATGTATTAGACTGTGTCATTGCCTCTTTGGAGGGTGGAACTTCTGGACTGAACTAAAGCCTTGTTTACTTTGTTGGTAACGTTCACAAGGGAAAAATAATATACTTTTGTTTCTGCAAGTACTAAGCCTTTTCTGAAAGTTTTTTTCCATCTGCTTGAAAGAGAAAGTAAAAGCAAACATGCCTTGCTGTGAGGAACAGCCTGGTAACAGATCATTCGACAATAGGGGACCCCCCCACCCCCACTGTCCGGCCTCCCTCGGACCCCTGAAGTGCGTCACACTGCCCAAATCCAATTGCTAACTTAATATTGAATGTTTCTGTGATGGGATCACTTTCCCCCTTGAGGTTGACTTCAGATTTGCCAGACACGCTGACAACACTGCACTCCTTCTTTTCCCCACATGACCTCAGCTTCTGCTTAAAAAATGTTCGAATAAAGGATGCTTTTGTTCATACGTCGCCTGCCTGTGATATATTGACAAAGTGTCTGCCGGCTGAATGGAATAGTTTTACAGTATGAGCCCGGCTTTCAGCGGAGGGGCAGGACTTGGGTTTGAGAAGGAAGTGAATTGGATAGGTCAGGAGAATGTACCATTTGTAAACACCCCTTTCCTTTTTGATTCACGTGTCCGGACAGCAGGGGCAGGCTGTTCAGTGCCGGCCCTGCGCAGAGCCAGAGGGAAGGCAGCTTGGAAGTGAGCTGCAATTTTTTTAAGGCTTGCTTTTTCTGCCCCCCTCCACCCTCCCGCCCCAGCCCGACCTGATCTTCGAGTGTTCGGACTGGTTTCAGAAGCTGTTTGGAAACTAACATGGTTTAGTCCACTAACTGCATGTTGGGTAAATTCAAAACCCACATGGCTCGTCCTCTTGCAGTGGAATAAGTCACATCTGATGGACATTTTCTGTGCTTATGGCATAGTAATGAACGTCTGACAGGCGCGACCTTTCATAAGACAACCCACACTATTGGCTTTCTGCCCAGAATATTGCTGCAACACTGTCTGTGATTGGTTATCTCTCTATCATGCATTGCTTCACAAGGGGAAACGGCCCCTTTTTTTAATAAAATCTACGATGGCTGGCTGCAATATGCCTCACTGTAAGTATTGTGTGCGTGTGTGCGCGTGCGTGTGGGTGAGTGTGTGCGAGAGAGAGAGCAGGCTGACACGAATATGACTTAGCCTGGTAGCACATGGCAAGGTTGTGGTAACTGTGTAGGACATCAGTGAAGTGCTACTTAGTAAATCTTAACCTGTCTCTTTTTTCTACAGGTTGGTACTAAGAAGTGCCTTTCCTGACGTCTCTGCTGCTTGGACCCGCTTCTAGAGCAGTCTCTGCTTTTGCCTTGCTTGCTGCCAGCTAGACTGTGACGACAGCACATCCACCCTCCGCCTCTAGCCCAGACACCCCCATTTCTACTTATAATCAAGAGAAAAGCTCTAAGTATCTGGCATTGCCCTAGGCTGCTTTAGTTTGAAAAGAAAAGTTTGCTGAAAAAAGTAAGATATCTTCTGCCAGGAAATCAAGGAGGAAAAAAAAAAAAATCATTTTCTCGATTTTGCTCTAAACTGCTGCATCTGTCTATGCCAAACTAATCAATACCGATTGCACCACCAAACTCCATTGCAAATTCAGCTGTGAGGAGATTCCCTTTCAGACAACTTTGCGGGAGGCAGCTTGGAAAATCGGTGCCCCGGGGGTCTGCCACGTTTTCATGCTTGCATTTTGGGCTCGAAATTGCCACTGGGAAGGGGTTCCTGAGAGCACAAGGCTGATTCAAGGCCCTCCTTTTAAACGTTCATCTTCTTAAGATCCTAGTATTTGTCTAAAAACCAAAACCTCTTTGAATTAACAGTTTCATGCTGTGAATTTCTAGTGGGAGATCTTTTCATTGATATTGAACCCAATTTTCCATGTACTTTTAAAGCAGGGAGTGGGGGCAAAGTATTTTGGAGGGGAACGTTTTCATCATCCTTTTACAGTTTTATCAGTTCAGTTTTTTTTTGTTTTTTTTTTTTTAATTTTTGGTTGTTGCTCTTTTTTGGGGGGGGTTGGGTTTGTTGGTTTCACTGAAAATTATAACTACCTGTAAAATCTAAACATGGCTGTTAGTGTCACACCAATTCGGGACACAAAATGGCTAACACTGGAAGTATGTAGAGAGTTCCAAAGGGGGACTTGCTCACGGCCAGACACGGAATGTAAATTTGCACATCCTTCGAAAAGCTGCCAAGTTGAAAATGGACGAGTAATCGCCTGCTTTGATTCATTGAAAGTGAGTAACTGTTACATTATTTTAAGGATACGCAATAAATGAATAAAGGGGATATGGCCATAGAGTTCTCTGATTTTGGAATTATGGGTGGCTTCGTTAATAGTTTAGTGATACCGTGTGTTTGCTCCTGATGATGTTGGGGTGGGAAACTTTATTGAGTAGCGATAGAATCAAGTTTGGCCGAACTTGGTTGTTATGCATAACTTTATCAGTCCTTTAATGCTATGATTTTTCTTTTCCAGAGCAGAAAGTGTCAGCATGCTTTTTAGCTTAGGAATAAGTCAGTGTCTATAATAACAAGGTCAGCGTCTATCTCTAGGAAAAGAAAATGTAGATACTTGTGTGTTAGCATACGCATAGATTGTATATATACAAGGCCATGCATGCAGTAGCTGAAGGTGATTTGATTTTGCTGGTCTCCAAAGGTGCTGTACGGTTGTGAAAGAACAGCAGATAATAAGGCAGCTCAACTTGGATAGACGTTTTATATTACTATTTTGACAATATGGATTGCCGTTTGGTTGTAAAGGAGTATTATTTTAAGGCAGAAGCAACGCATTTTGTGGAAAATATAATTAGAAGTGAGGTGCTACAGTACTTTACCTGAGCCATAAACTTTGTTCCTGTAAGTTTTATCAGTAAGTGGAAACTCTTAAGATGATTATTAATTGAAATTTTTTAGCTTGTAAGATTGTAATGTGAAGGAACTTAGCTGTTTATTTTCTGTTAGACCGTGATTATTTTTATTTGTAACAGTCTCAGCTAGAGATACTAAAAGCTAGCTTTTGTGGGCACTATAGTACTAAAAGATTTACTTTAGTATATCTGACATTTAGAATGCTATTACATTTCAGTACTAGGTTTGAAAGTGAGTCTTTTAAAAAGATAGCATACATGTCTTTATTTTGACATGCAAGGTCAAGCCTAGAAATGTGAAGATTCCTGGGTACTCTTATCTATTTGGTTTAATTCAATTGCTTTTGAATACTAATCCTGCCAATGTAATTTCCTCTTTGAACCTTTGAGATGGAGATGTCTGTCATTTCCACATATATTAAGAAGTAAATGTCTTATAGATTCATCTTTTGTTTTTGCAAAAATCAAAATAGTGCTATAATAATAATGATTTCCTTAATAACATAAGGCTGAATTAACTGAAATAGTTAACTCGTAAGTTAACACGTAATTCACCCTGATATTATGAGTAAACTTACAAGTTAACTATTTCAGTTCATTGCTTTTTGGTCCAGATTGGGGTGCTCACTTTGCTCAAGTTTTCTCCAAAGACTTAAGGATATTATCTTGAGCATAGGATTAAAAAAGGAGGTATTAACAACAAATATAATTTATAATGTTACATTATTCTTAACTTGTCATAGTCCTAGGGATCAATTAGCAAACGTTATAAATGATCATCCCTACCCCCCCTTTTCTCTAAAGGCGTCATTGAAGGGCACCGTGGTTGCACCTTTGTGAATGTGTATTTCTAAATTCACGCTGACCGGAATTTAGGTGCAATTAGAAACTGGGACCCCATAAAATGAGGGGCAAAGGGCTAATTACAGTTGTCGGTAAACAGCTGTGTCCATCAGCAACCTTGTTTTGACCCAATTACTAGTAAATCCAGTTTTTAATCCTTTAGACAATTGATGGTGCACTCCTCGCTGCAAAATGAAGGACATTGAACTTGGCTGTGACATTGAGTGGTTTCACAGCAGACTTGCCTCCTCGGCATTTGGAAACATTGTGAAACATTAAAATTCAGTTGCTATTTTTCCATGTCAAAATATTTTTTTAGTCCCTGCTCACTTGTGGCCTCCGAACAGTTCCCCTTTGAGCAAAAGCAGCAACACGGCTTACAGACCTGCTGTGTGGTTAACAAAATTCAACTGCCACATCAAGTACCCTTTTTTAAAAAAAAAAAAAAAAACAACAACAGATAATTGGAAGATTTTAAATTTACTTACAAAACGAACTCATTCTAGCAGCTATTCATTGCAGACTTTGGCCTTCTTCTTTGTCTTTCTAAGGGAAACTGAAATTTCATTTATAGTCTAAAACTTGGTAACATTTGGATTTGAATAAGAGGAAGAAAATGCGAATGTATGTGTGGTAACGCTTCGTTCCCAGAACAATAGCTCCTTAAATGTGCGTGAAGTAACTATGTGAAGAATTCATTTTTTAAAAAAATTTTAATACGTAATTAAGTATGTGTGTGTCAAAAACCATGTTTTTTAATATATATTTCTAGCACATGTAATCTGAACTCAGTCTTTAGAATCCTACCTTTTCTATAGTAGTCTTCCTGGGTTCAATTTTGTGGCTAAAACAAATCAAAAACATATTTCAGAGCAGTTAAAGGAACTCTGTGAGTCATGCTTGAAGTTCAGAAATTTGGGAGCATTATGAGATTTCCATGTCAGTGACTGCAAGATCATTTGTATTGTCTCAGAGAGTAAACGGAAGGAATGTACAAAACTTGTCATATCCTGACTTCTTTAATAAAATGTGTGTGGAATCCTGCTCCAGTCCACAGTGCAGCCTCCGCTGAGTTCTTAAGCCACGAGATGGAGGTAGCCTGTGGAATGGACTATTTTTAGCCCGTTAGGAAAGCAACCCAAACCCTCTGTGAGAGGACCCTGTGAAATGGCTCTACCCTTCAGCTGTGCGGCTCAGACTTTGGCCAGGCTCCCAGGTGACTTACGTTCAGAGCAGACTTCTGCTTGGAGGAGGAGAATTTGTTTCATTAAAAACAGGAGTCCAACAGTTGAAAAAGAATTTATGTAAAAGAAATCAATTGGCATATGACTAAAGGCAGTAGGAAGAAAATTAGCCGATGGTATTTTAGTTGCGTATTCGTGATTTTACAGTTTAAATAACAAGCTTAGGTTCAATTTACTACATGAAAACAGAATTCCATATCATAATAAATGTGTTAAGTCAAATGAGAATTCATGATGATGAGGAATACACACACACACAAACATACACACACACACACACACATATATATATATTTTAGAAGTGGAATAATAAAGACTAAAGCTATAATTGCACTGGTTCATAAATTAAACAACATTGTAAGCACTTAATTTTTCTCACTTAATTTCTTTTAAACTTGCAATCTTTCTGTACAACAAGCTCAGAGTGTATTAAAATTGAGAATTAAGTTGCTTGCCAACTATAGATTTGAGTGTTTTAGCTACTTCATAAATTCTGGACCTTTGAAAAGATACATTATTTTATGCTAGAGAGGATATTTTTTCTTAGGGCTTTTGAAATGACAAAATAGAAAAAAATAAAAGAAAAATATTAACCCTGCAAGCTACCTTTAGAACATTATATATCAGAAATGATTATTTAGTTAATAGTTAATGGTGAGTTACCTCTTTTTTTTTTTTTTTCAGTAGTAGTCTCTCAACTGAAGTTTTAGTAGTTGATGTAAAAAAGCCTACAGCATGTATTTTAATGTGATGCCAAGTTATTTGTGTTATGAAAAAGGCTTTTATCATATGATTAACAGAAACAGGCTATTGCTTCTTGATTCTTCTTTTCCAAATACCATTCATTTTCCACTTTGCTCCAGTTGGGAAGATAGAACCTTAACGTTTATTGTTTATTTTCCAAAAATGTAGGAAAGCTCTTTCACATTTAAAACTATAGTCACTTGTTCTCTTACCAAATTAGGCAATTTTGTTTAAAATAATTAAGCATTTATTTCACTATTATGCAATTTGTGTATGTAGATAGCAGAGCCGATCAAATTTATCAGATACATCAGAGATCAGATTCCACTGCAACCTGGCCTAAAATCAAGGGCACTGAGGGAACACGTTTAAAATGTAACTGCAGACCTTGAAGGGTATATGAAGTACAGAAATCAGCCTTTAGAAGGCACAAACAAGTAAACATCTGGATAAATGAACAACTAGAAAACTCAAAAGCCATTAAAGCATATTAGGTCTCTAGATCAGGGTGTCAAACTCATTTCCACCGGGGCCACATCAGCCCTGCGGTTGCCTTCAAAGGGCCAAATGTCATTTTAGGACTGTGCAAATGTAGCTACTCCTTCAGTTAAGCAAGCTGGAGAAAACAAGGTGGAGGCTGGATTCGGCCCGTGGGCCTTGTGTCTGCCACCGGTGCTCTAGATGCTAGTATTGCACCAGGCTACCTAACTGGGCGTTCTGAAGTGGCCCTGAAGGTTATTACAGTTACATTTTAGATTCCCCATTGTCTGCACAGTGTACCTTCAACATAGCAATTGCCTATTATGCTGCTTTTTGTAACTCCCCAGAACAGTCTGTTCTTCCTATCTTTTCTTTCTTTTTTTTCATCCTATCTTTTCAACCAGCTTAACTGATAATCCTCACAGAGTGGTATCTGCAAGTTTCAGACCAAACATTGCGTTTTCAGTTACAGCTTTGAGCTGCTAGGCTCCTAATTGACGTAACTTTTGCCAAGAGTGTTGTTGGTATTACTGTTCAGTTATTGTTTGCTAATGGCTTATTTGGTATGATATTAATACTTTAACATATTATTTTATTATAGACAGGTCCACAGTCAGTGTGTCCTTTCAATGACAGGTTGACACAGGACTTCCTTGTTCCCAGTAATGGCTTCAGAAGTGAACCAACTCGAAGGCATAACTTGTGTAGCAGTGGGTACCATGTCAGAATTGTACTATGGAAGCAGAAAGTTCACAGCTTTGTAAAGAATACCCCGAGAATGCGCAGTGAGGTGATTAGCTTTGACCCAAACCTTTCTAAATTCTCCAGCTGTAGCTGCTTTGGTCATAAAACTTGATTCATTTACCAATTTACATTCTTTTCAGAATTTATTTATTGATTGATTTTATTTCTCACCTGAGAACATTTCTTCATTGCTCTTAGAGAGCAGAACGGGGAGAGAGAAACATCAATTGGTTGCCTCCTGTAGGTGTGCTCAACAGGACTGGGGTTGGGAACCTTAATTTAGGCACGTGCCCTGACGCAGAATTGAACCCACAACCTCTTGGTTATGGGACGACACTCCAACCAACTGAGCCACACCAGCCAGAGCCTTATTTACATTGTTATAGTTAGATTTTTTTTTTTTTTTAAGAAAAATACATTTTTAAGGTGTTTAGATTTTTAACCCTTGGGACAAATTTTAAGTCAGGTTTCGAATCATGCTCCCTAAGACACTAATTCTAGAACTAGTTCATTTGTTTTCTTCCATCAGGTTTTGGTACTCTGCTTCTTTTTTTACTTTTCTCATTTAAACCTTGCTTCAGTTTGTATGTGTGAAAAAGTAAAATCCGTTTAAACCTAAAGCAATGTAGCACCTACAATTGACTTCAAACCTTCATTGTAACTCAGACTTCCAAACTTACCCAAATGTCACAAATAGTTCCAAAATGGTTCCATATACAAGGCTGTTACCGACTTATGAGTTCATGTAGTGTGAGGTAAATCTCTTGTCCTGCAGTGAGTGACATATGCCCAGTGTGCTCAGGAGGTGAGAAATGGAACATTTCCTAGATTCAGAGCAGACATGGGGGGACCTGGTTTGGGAAGCTTAGCTTAGCTGTCATCTTCCTCACCAAGGATAAGGAGAGGATGTGAGTTACCAGCATCACAAATCTGCTACCTTCAATGCTGAGCAACATCTCTGCCTTCCCACAGGCTCGGACAAAGCTGGTTGTTTTCTAACAAAGAGATCCTGTTGAGGACATTTTGAGTTTTGTGGTTTTTTTTTTTTTTTTAATATTTTTTTACCTTTAGCAGGAGCACATTTCATGCTTTTAGATAGAGGAGCCATGTTCTATGTTGACAGGCCAAAAATTATAATGATCAGTGATAGTGGGTAACTAGACAGGTAGGTTTTGATTTAGCTCTAATGATAGTTAATAAGATGTAGAAATCAGTCAAAACTAAGTTATCATTCAAACTTCGTTGTTTGAATTATAGATTATTAGAATAGTGATTTCTCCATGAATTTCACTGTACGTAAGACTAACTGCAATAAGAGCTTCTTATTCTAATATTCATTATAATGAGCAGAGTTTTTAAATCTAATACTATGTTCCTTAGACAACTATCATCCAATGCATATCCCCTGCAGCATTACCCTGGCACATTTTTGAGAGATGAGGATAGTTATAACCCTTCAGATACCCTCAGTTGATTGGAAGGCTGTCTCCTGGATACCTCTTGGCCTGGTCATCTCTGACCCCTGGTTGTCTTGTCTTGTGTTTTATCTCTGAATTCTTTCCAGCTTCCTAATTGTTCAGCTTCCTAACTATTAGTTCTGATCCCTCTTTATACTTTTCTCTGGAGTCATACAAACGTGATGTTGGCATTTTTGTCCTTAAGAACTTACATTCATCATTGATGAACAGAGATACCCGCCCCCCTCCCCACTCCCCAGTGTGTGGCAATAGGCAGATTAACTATTTGTATTTCAGTCAGTTGTCCAGGCCTATATGATGACTGTAGTCATTAGAACATAGGTTTCTTCACCCTTAGCTCCTAAGGAGCACGTGATTTTCAACATGAGGATTATTTCAAATATGCAAGATGGCCACTGCAGTGCCAGCCATCATGTCTACAAACCCAGGAGGTAGGAAGAAGCTCATTTAGGCTCTTTTTATTGAAGATCCTTTAAGCTTCACCCAGTGACTATTCCTGGTCCCTCATTGGCTGATTCTGAAAGCAGGAAGAGCTGAGAACTGTAGTCTTTAACTTGTGACTGGGGTTAAAATCAGGCCTTTGGCTGATAAGGTTGAAGGGGAGAATGGATTTTCAGGAGGGCAGTTACTGGGATGGAAAAGTTAGATTTATTTTTTCCAGAAAAATTCTAGAATCAACAAAACACCTGGCTCTAGGGGTTGTTGAGAGGAGATCATCATTGAAGAGAAACTTGAATCTTCTTATCATGGCAAACCTGCCAACACTTCTGGTTAACCAAAGTTGTCTTTTTCTTTGCTTTCAAATTAATTATTTCAAATTATATATTTTATCAATAAAACCTGGCATATTACAGATGGGTTGATTTTTACTTATATAGAAAAAGAAAATGGCTTCATTTTTAATTTTTCTTATTGCAATCCATAATTATACAAACAGTTACATATATATATTTTTAAAGATTTTATTTATTATTTTTAAAGAGAGGGGAAGGAAGAGAGGCAGAGAGGGAGAGAAACATCAATGTATGGTTGCCTTTCACCTGCCTCCAGCTACAGAGCTGGCTGGAGACCTGGCTTGCAACCTGATTATGTGCCCTGGCTGGGAATCGAACCAGCAGCCTTTGGGTTCGCAGGCCGGCACCTTATCCACTATGCCACCAGCCAGGGCTTAAACAGTTACATATTTATAACTGGACTATACCAGGAATACATGTCATAAAAACAGGTCTCAAGTGATTTTATTTGAAAAAAGAAATCCATAGTGATTTTGATACCTCTTTGTGCTTCTTCTACAAATGTATTTGATTTTTTTGTATTTCCCTGAAAATAAAATGAGTTAATGCTTATTGAAATTACTGTATGCTGGTATTTTCATTTTAAAAAGATAGTATTTAACCCAGAAAAAACCTCGTTCAGAAAGTTAACTTTATTACTACCATTTCACAGAGGGCCACACTGAAATATAGAGTTAGGTGATATGCACAAGGCCATTCAACCAGAAAAATGTAAACTGTAAACCTGGTAACCTGACTTTACAACCTTCACTTTTAATCTCCTTTTCTATAAAACATTGCTTCTTAATTTACACATCCATATTCTAAGCCTTCAACAAAGGCAACATCTGAATAGCAGTGCTTAGGTTATTCCTTAAGGTTTAAGGCAAATTTAAGACACAGACCTAAAACAGTACGTACTCGAAATAATTATATTTAACTTCAACAAGTGAATTGATGAGTGTACCCCAGACAGTAGCAGGAACACTGCCACCAGCTTGGAAAGATTATATATCTTCTTTAATATGTGGCCATCTAGAAAGAGGTTGTAAATTAATCATCTTCAATAAGTAGTCACTGTGTAAACAATGTAGCTGCCTCCCAATGTGTTAAGAAAGGGCATATTCCAAAATTTCAATGGTTTAGAAGGCATTTTCCCAGAGAAGCAATGTGGTTAAGTCATTAGGCCAGCCTTGGGAAGCCAAAGTAAGGATAGGATGCTTGAGTTCCAGTCCTGTACAAATAGTACCCTGAAACCCTCGTGATGAATGAAACCCAGGAGACGCCAAGAAGCATTATGATACCATCTTATCATAAATCTTAAGTGCTACAACAGTTTCTTTCCTTCCCTTCCTTTTTTTTTTTTTGTAAATGCTCACCTGAGGACATGTTTCCCTTGATTTTAGAGAGAGAGAAGAGGGAGAGAGGAGGCAGGGAGGGGAAAGAGAGAGAGAAACATCAGTTGGTTGCCTCTGATTCGCCCTCCAACCAGGGATCAATATGTGCCCTGACCAAGATAGACCTGGCAACCCTGGGGTGCACGGAATGACACTCCAACCAACTGAGTCACGTGGCCAGGGCTCCTTTCTCTTCTCTTATGACATTGTTAAAAGTGTAGATGTTATTTTGATACTGTTGCTTTCTAATTAGTAGCAGCAATGGGGAAATGGGTGAATAGCCAACTTATCAAACTAAAAAAAATTTAAAATGTGAGGGGGTCATTTTATTATGGATGTAATCAAAGGATCAGCAATAAAGAACCAGATGTGAGAAAAAGGATATTTAGGAGGAGATAAGGGGTGGGGATTCCAGAAAGCAAGGAGTAGAACTTAAATACTTCCATGTCAGACTTTGGGAAGACGGACATTAAAATGCAGTCTTTGGGGGCAAAGTGATTGCAGGAAGACCATTGTGGTGGGTGGTGGAACTGGAATTCTGATGGGGATCTTCTCAGGGGGTCAGTGCGAGAGGAACTTAAGGAAAGGGAAGAGAAATGTCTCTGGTGGTTTATCTTTCCTTTTTCTATTCCCTTCCCTCTCACAATGACTAATTCCGAGACCACAAGTGGGAAGAGAAGAAGTAGAGGGGATCCCCAGTAGGAGAGTTCCCACAGCCACCGACCACTGTCCCTGGATCATCGCTGACCATTTTGGAAACCCCTGTGTTTCAACCCTAAGTTACAGTTTTCTGCTAAGCAGCATTCTTTTGCAGCTCTTTTGATTTATTTAACAACATTCATATGTATTTTCAACTTCAACCATGTTAGGTTGAGACTCACTGGTTATTGATACTCCACATCTTGTATTCTCAAGACCTTATATGACGCAGGGCATCTTTAAAGTTAGACTTTATCTCTGCATGAAATTCAAACTCAGTGGGTAGGCTTCTGGATTTCAGAATCACTTTTACTTAGGCCTAGGCTGTCTCGAATAAGGCAGGAAGCATCTGTGTTAATAGCTGACAGTAAATTACACAAAGCAAAACATGGAAAATTAAAGTTAGAAAAGCTGAGAAGCTTTTCTATCATTTTCAATTTTCTTCACAAGCATGGACATAATCAGTGTTTAGGATCTGCCTGTGATGGATAAATTCCATCTGTAATTCATTCTTTCCGTGTTACTGCATTCAGACAATAATTTGCTCTCAGATATCTTTGTTCATCTAATATTCTGAAATCGTTCTTAGACTGAAAAGAAGTCTAGGAACATCTCCCCATCCTAGGAAGCTTTTATAATTAAACAGTGTTGGTTTACCAAATGGACGAAATTAAAAAAAACATTTTAGAGCAAAAACAAAGCCAAATTTATCATCCCCAAGTAGGATTCCTCTCTGATAAATGATATTGCTCCTCATAGACTAGTTCCCCTTTAAGAGAGGCAACCTAGAAATGAACCATGAAGGAAGAAGTAACTAAAGAATTCATTATTTATAAAAAGAATCCTGTGAAGAAAGATCTGTATTCTGAATTACCCATCTTTCTTCACATTATCTCATATCTGTTCATGGCTAAGTGGAAACTAATGAAATCTAAATCTAGCCATGAGAAAAGAGGATCATCATGATTTTATTTATTGAACTTTTTTCCACGATTATGAACTTTTACTCCCAGACATTGCCTTCCATGAATCATAATGGAGTAATAAATTGAAAACAAATGTCCACATAAGAAAACGCAATATATTAAAAGTAAAAAACTTAAACTCAGATGAACTAGAGAGTGATTATCCACATTGGAGAAGAGTCATTTCCATAGCAAGTTTTTGTATGGTGGGATCCATTTGAGCAGCTCCTCCAAAGCCTTTGAACTATGATTAACATATAATAGCTTAACATGTAACATGCATATAAGGATTAGGTATGCAGAGTGAGAAGTGCAAAGTTATTTTATTTATTTTAATTTTAGAATTCTTATTAGGTACTTCTGTCTTTAGGGATAAATAATACTAAAGGAGAGATTTTTACCAGAAACACATTTTTACACTGAAGTTTTAAGAATTTGTAAAGAAATTACAGACCAAAATATATGATACTCCGCATCTCAATTAAAGGAAGATAATGCATTTTCCTCCCCTTTTCATTATTTATTAGCAGCTATATTGTGTTCCACAATCATGCTATAAAGGTCCCTGCCTTTTGGGGTGTTGACAGGCTACACTATATATAAGCCTTCACACTTTTGAGAATGAAGATTGTAATGACCCTAGAATAATCAAATGTTGTTTTAACCCATCTATAATTTTTAAATGTCCCAGTCTAGCACAGGTTTGCCCCTGTAAAACAAAAGTAGGCATTACATGTCATCGTATAAGCCTGACAGATTTGTTTGGAAAACCTTGGAGTCCATTAGTCAATGTAGAAAGAGCGGTGAATTTCAGCAATAGTTACCTGTGCTTCCAGAGAAACTGTGTTTGTATTATGGTAGGCTTACCACTAATTGTGACATGGTAAAAGATTTATACCAGACCCATTATCATATTCCATAATTCAGCTCGGCAAACCTGAGTCAGATGAAAACTTAAAAATATTGTATATTTTAAAATGTAGATTAAATTTTTAAAAAATCATTTTAGTTACACCAATATTCAATACTACATTAGCGTCAGGTATACAGCATAATGGTTGGACATTCATATAACTTACGAAGGGATCCCCTTGATAAGTCTTAGAACCCACCTGTCCTCTACAGAAGTTTTATGTTCTCTATTCCTTATGCTGTATTCTACATCTTCGTGATTATTTGCCACTGCCAATTTGTACTTCTTAATCCCTTTGCCTATCTTACCCACCCCCGCCCCCCTTCCCACCTAGCAACCACCCATTTGTATCTGTGAGTTTATTTGCTTTGGTTTTTAGATCCCACATATAAGTGAAATCATATGGTATTTGTCTTTTTCTGTGAGTCAGATTGATTTTTGGGTAATGCATGAAGAAGGGCTCAATTTTACTCCCCTGATTTGATCAGCATCTAAAATGGTGAGGTTCCGAATGATTAAATAATCTATATAAGGTCGAACAGCTGGGAAGTGGTTGAACTGGAATTCAGCACAGGTAGCATGTCTTCAGAGCCTAAGCTTTCAACCTTGACTCTCAGTTTAACTTGTTCTAAGTGGCAATATTAGTGATCTTATGCATAGAGAAATATAGCGTTAAGTATTGGTGAGACTACATAGTAGAGTAATGAATGTTCTTAGGCAGCTATCTGTTGAATCATTGGAATGGTCTGCATTTAAGACCACTATAATTTATTTTAAATGCTCACACTTTTTCTTAATTCCCAAAACTATCCTTGAATAATAATAATTTCCCACTTAATTTGGGAAATTTGTACTACATTTTAAACTAGAAGTCTGATCATCTAGAGAGTCTAGAATTTAGGTCAAGAAAAGCTTTAAAAGTTGTGCCACACTGGAAACAGTGTAGCAAATCAGAATAATAGACTGTTCTGGGGGAAAGAGATAGAAACAGAGACAGAGAGTTTGTCAGGGTTTCAGCACAAACCTTGGAAGTGAAGTGAAGGGCACATATAAGGAGGTTTTCATTTCAAAATATCCTTCTTTATTTTTGTACAGAGTATCTTTTCTAATTCAGGGAAGTAGTATAATTGAAGTTCTCCCAGACCATGGAACCATTGGGCATTATTTTGTGAGAGGCTGAGATTTTGTTCTTTTTACTTCATGATTTTGCTGGGTATTGATAATAATATTGAAAACAAACACAAATGTGCTTTAAAAACCTTTGTAATGTAAGTGGTACTATATGAAATTAAATCTACGGATGAAACCATTCACCTCTTTGACAACAATTCGAATTATGTCTTTCTAGCCTAAATCATACTTATGTATTTATGATTTTAATATTGCATTTTAGAAATTAGTTAAAAATAATATTCTAGAAATTAATTTTAATTTTTGTATGTTTGTACTTACTATATTAATAATGCTGAGATGTCTACATCTAGTAAGAAAAAATCTTAACATTATTACCTTAATTTTAATGATATATTTAAAAATATATAATTCTTTAAAAATTTTTGTATTATATGTAATTGACATAAAAACCAAGTACGTAAATGTAAGAATCACTGATTGCATTTTGTTCCTGAATGGCAAGAAGATCATGTTTGCTTTCAGAAAACTGTGAATTCCAGATTGTGAAATTTCTGGGCTTACTGTGTATTTAGTAAATACTTGTTTAAATTGTAATCTCGTACTGTTAAGAGATGCATCTCAAATATTAGTGTTCATTGTATAATTTAAAGTGCTCTCTGAGAAATGTGTAATTATTCTCACAGAGCAATTCATCTGAGTGAGTAATAGCTTGGACAAAAGAAAAAGAAAACCTTTAACACCAATTGGTAATGTTACACATTCCTTTCCTTAAATGAAATTCAGTGCCTTTTGGCCATTTTCTTGAATGTATCAATTTACCAGATAGCCAGATAGAAATGTTTTTTAAGAAAATTGTCTTTGCTGTTTAAATTCACACTTGGTTTATAAGGCAAACTTACATTGTACTCAAAATCAAATTGATCACAGGGAACAGTAAGCAGTATTTCCTGTCCTTTGATTTTATTTATTTGGACAGTTTCTTCATTTTTTACTTTTGTTTTAGCTTACTTGCGTGTGTGTGTGTGTGTGTGTGTGTGTGTGTGGTGTTTTCTGAGTGTCTAGATGGGCCTCTGTGCTTTTATTCCTTGGGAAGAAATTTACAGTGGACATTATTTTACAGCAAATAAATATTGGTGCCAGGAATGAGAAGGTAGCCATTGATGGTTTTCACTGAGTCCCAGTGCTGCTTTGCAATTTTCATTCAGAATAAAATCTTTAGAATGATTGCAAAGAGCTGTATGCAGAAATGTGTAAGTAAACAACTTTTCATGACATTGACTAAGACTGACAGCAGAGGCCAAACCAAGAATTCAGTGGATCTAAGTTTGATTCCATCAGTCACTTCCTGGTAACTGTGCCACTCACTTCCCCTCCCAAGTCTCTCAGTCTCCTCCTATACAAACGGAAACTAATACTACTGCTCTGAAGGTTTATGAGGATCCTGTGAGATGGGTTGTATAACATAGGTCACTTCATGCAGCGTCTTGCTCAGTGTAAATGTCCCATAAATGGTAGCCATTAGAGTGTCCTTGTCTGAAAGCTGAAATTCAATCTAAGTGATCTTTCCCTTTATTGGAAAAACGTTGCTTTTAGTCAGAAAAAAAATAAATAGTCATTTGAATATAGCACTACAGGTACCTATGTGTTAACTGTATCAAAAATAATTTAGTGACTTTAATCTGGAATGTGTATCAATGTGCATTATCACAGACTAGCTTATTTACTTGTTACCAAGGGAAAATATTCCTCAACCTCCTCGTGTGTGTACCGCTTCACTTTAAGCTCATTGGGGTAGTAGTAATGAAGTAATTCAGTGTTTATGTCATTGGCTATGCCTGAAAACCCATTTTGAAAATGGAGTTACCCATGAATGAAAAACTGGTTGTACCCATCTATTCCAACTTTAGTGTTTTATACGTATGTTAACTTACTTGGTGAAGTATCTCCCACTTCCTCAAAGTTGTAAAGAAGTATCTGAGCCAATGACATTCTATTTATCACATCCTCATTTTTCTCTCCATCACTATTATTCAGAATTGCTAGGGGCCCAACAGTCACCCAGGAAAGTGCTCTCTTTGGCTCTAACAAATGTCAAGGTGCTGGCCTAAGGGACAAGTTTGAGACTTTTGACTTTGGGGAGAGATGGGAAAGAATACGCCTCTTTTCAGCAAATGGGGGAAAAGAATCACGATCCCTGATTTTAGTGGTATCCCGCCCTCCCAGGAATAAAGAAGCCTGGTAGTTTCTATCCTAATTCTGAAAACGAGTTGTGCACTTACTGTTTGATTCACTGAGCCGTACCCCTGCGGTCTCGTTAGCGCTACTGACTATTCCTCATTCTGTTCTGCCCCGTGTCGACCGCGCGCATGGCAGTGCGTTCCTGGTGTTGCTTGGTGCTGAGGGAGGATCAAAGATGTGTGCAAAGGAGATGCTTGTAGTCTGTCTGTGTGGGCTATTGAGGCCTTTACCACATTGAGAAACAATTAGGAAAAACTACGGGAGACCCTCTGAGGGCAGGGAAAATGAAATTGGCTTTCAGCACTTTGGAAGATGCCAAAACTTGGGCAGGAAGGTCTTACGGGTAATCAGTAGTCAATTGATAGTAGTTAGCAAAGGTCTGAAGCTCGGTATCCCCTCCTCCCTTTGCCCCCTTCTGTATTTTTCTTTAAAAAGTCAGGGTAGGTAGCACCTTCAGATGCTCCCACTTGATTGAGAACAATTCACTCCTCTTTTAGAATGGTTTCATATAGAAACTACCTCGTACTGGACCAATGTAGAACCAGCAGGCAGGGTGTCCATGTGTCAGCAGGGACTGGCGTATTAGGATAGAAAATTAGGCTCAGTGAGTCATAAGCTAGGAATCAAGTGAGTCCTTTTTATCTACTACTGCTCCGTGTTATGTTTCGTCATTAAAAATTGTCTCGCCATGTAAATTACAACATTTAGAGTAAGGCCGATACTTACTTATTTTCCCTGGCATTCATTGTTCGAATTTCCCCAACTTCGGACAATTCCTACTTGAAGTAGGAACATTAACCTTCAGAGTGAGCTCCTGGTGCCATGGTCCTCTAATGAATGTTACCTTTTGTTTTAGTAGCTCCCTTGGCTCACCGCCCTGGAAAAGTTTTTAGTTCCCATCAGCTCCAAGGTGGGAGCCAAAGCAAAGTTAAAGAAACATTTTCCCGCAGACAAGTTTCTGCAGATAATATCAACAGTCCCAGAGCCTGCACCCGAGTGCATCTTTCCCTTTCTCTCGCGCGCTCTCCCACATACACGCTTATGGGGCTGCGATCAGGAAGAAGTATTGACGTAAGACTGCTAATGAAAGTAACTTTCGTGTTACTCAAGGCGGAGCACCTTATTAATCATTCCCAGTCTCCCATCGTGGCCTCAGAGTTTGCTGACTTTTTCGAAATGTACCTGCTTCCGGATGATTGAAGGAGGATCCCTTTCTCCCTACGTTAATACCTTCCAGGCTCTTTGCCACCTCTGGCGTGTTTGGCCGGCCTATGATTTTTGAAGAGAGGGAACGAACACAATGACGGCTGTTTGTTTTCTTGAAAATCCTACTAAAACCCTGGCCTCGGAAGACCTGCCGTTTCAGAAACTTAACAGTAGAAATGTAGGAAGGTGACAGCTCAGCACTGAAAAAGAGCGTGTAGAAGAGATGGTACTGGTTGGACCACTTCGCTCCAGATACCTACTTGACCCAAACCTTTCCCTTGTGACGGGGTCAGCTGTAGTTTCAGTGGCAGCCGCCTGACACCAGGTGAGGCCGCAGCCTCTGTGGTGTCCCCGCTGTGGGCCATGCCACCCCTCAAGTGCTTTTCCAGCCTTTCTGTGCAAAGCCAAAAGGCAGGAAGAAATGAGTCCCCCTACCACCCGTCCCACCGCCTAAACCTGCTCACTGGGAACCTCTATCCCAAGAGACTTGCCCAGATAGATTTTGTAAAAGCTATATGGTTCTGGGTCACAACCACTTATTAATCCTGCTGAGACAGTCAAGGGAACATAGTATTTCTGCCTTGTCTTCTCAGCATCTACAGAAGACACAGTTTTCTCCTGAGGATACAACCATCTGGAAATCTTCACTGGCCCCACCCAGACTCTCATATATGTACAGCCCGCTTTGCTTTCTGACTAGCACTATGGATACGTTTTAAAACATGCTTTTGAAAACAAAATAACCCCTCGCCTGCTTAGCATTTCTTATTCACAGTTGGAAGGTGGAGTCACTGTTTCATGAACATCCCCATTACGTTTCTGATCGGAAAATAACTGTTTCACTCTAATATTCCCTATGATGACTTCTGTCCTCTAAAAAAAAACAGCCACTTGATGTGCATTGATTATAATTGGCTTTTTTCCATTGACTATCTTTCATTTTGTTATATCTCCTCTTAATTATAATAAGATAGCCAATTGGTAGAAGAATGAAAGTTATTTTTAAAAGATTCTCGTATGTATCAGCAAATGGGGAGTTCCAATGATGATCTGATTAAACTCATAACTAGCTTATTTTTTGTAAAGAATTGTATACATTCTTGTACAATTTATTATCTTGTATCCAAATAACTCCACATAGAATACTGTCCAAATAAGTCTAAAATATTCTCTTTAAATTTTTAATTGATCCTTATTTGCACCACTGAAGTTAAAGAAGATGAGTCAGTGCCCTGGCTGGTGTGGGTCATTGGATTGCGCACCGGCCTGCGAACCAAAAGGTCTGTTCTATTCCTGGTCAGGGCACATGGCTGGGTTACAGGCCAGGTCCCCAGTTGGGTATGCAAGAGGCTACCAATTGCGGTTTCTCTTCTTCTCTTTCTCCCTCCTTTCCCCTCTCTCTAAAAATAAATAATATTTTTAAAAATTAATATTATAATGAAGGACTGACCTGGCTTTGTACATTTGATTTTTTTTTTAAGTGTAATGAATTTGAATGTGCAAAACTTTTCTTGCAGAAGTGTTTGTCCTTAGGAATAGGCAGTGAGTAGACTAGCCTGTGGAGTATAGCTTTATGAACACAAGAAAGTGGTCCTAGAAACCCATATTCTGTTAGTTTAGACCTTCATGCATAAATTGCATGTGTTGTTCTAGGAACAGGGAAAATCTATGGTCAGCCTTAGTCTGTAGTATATTTTGACAGCATGAATGAGTCAAGCAAGCGATTTTCCAGACTGTTTAATGGTACAAAGGAAAAGGCTTCTAAGGAAGTCATTCTTATGACTAGCTCAAAATATTTTTCTTAGTAACTGTTACAGAGAAAAACAGGTCACCATTGGAAGAAAAATGAAATCTCCAGTTACATGCATTCTGAAAGTGATTTGATCATGAAAATGTGTTTATCTTATGATAAAACTCCTTAAAAGGATACATTTCCAAATATTTAATGAATGTGTCTTCAAACTCAAAAGAAGCTGTGTAACACCATTACACATACTAATTCAGTCACCATGGTGGGACTTTAGTCATCTTTTTGAACTGTGTTTTCTTCTTTTCTTCCTTACACAAATAAAACTACATCATCATAACCGTAAAAGTAAAATGCTTTAGGTTCATACAGTGACTGCATAGTTTTCACTGTGTGGTTCTGAACTGCATTGGATGAAAATAAGACTTGATCAACAGGTAATCATTTGTTGCTGGGTTTACAGAGTCTATTCTACATGGTTTGTCCAGCAACAACTCTTCACCTGGTAACATAATCCTCTGCATGAACTTGATGGATTCCAGCCACCAGGTTTATTATTACTGCATAGATCTTTGTAAGGACAGGCTGCAAATCTCGTTTCTAGCCGTGATTAGCTATTATGTCAATTTCAAGAACAGAAATAAAATCAATGCACATTAAAAACAAACAAAAAAAAACAGTCCATAGTCATTCACAGATAGTAGCCAACTTTCAAGTAGCAGTATCCTGGCTAATAAAGCACGAGAATTATTATGTCTTTTCAATATCAAGTTAAATTTTAAGTTTGGAGTGTAACCAATTCAGCTTATTTTTATTTGCGCCATTGAAAGTACCTTTACCATTTTTGAAGTGACTTCAAAGAAGATTGAGATTCAGCTGTGATTCTACTTAGGTTTTTACCAGAGCAACCATGATAGAGGCAAAATCACTGAGTAGCCAAGACACCACTGCAGTTAAAAATAAAATTGAGTTGTATTATTGGAGTGGGGAGGATCTGACTCAAAAACCAAATTCATTTTATACTCTGGGTTTGGCACTGTCTCTAGGACAACTTTCACAAAAGTGAGTTCTGCAATACAGTATTTCTGTGGTATATTTCATAAAAATAGCATTCCAGAGTAAAGTCAGTATTAAAGAAGAAAAAATCTGCTTAATTTTGCTAGAGTATATCAAAAACACTATCATTTAACATGTAATAATTATGTAAGCTATTGGCATATTTTAAATTTTTTGTACTATTCAAAATCCAGTATGTACTTTAAATATGTTTAAAAATATGTATGAGTGTAAATGTATTTTTGCATGTGTTCGGTAATATTGCAATTCATATGACTTAAAAGAGTAATTCTTTAAACAAAGGAATCAACGTAGGCATTTTGGAATAATGAAAAGAAAACTTTGTATTAATATGATTTGAGAAGCTGACAGAAGGCAGTAATTAAATGGTAAATTGTCTGGATGTGAAAGGAAAAAAGAAATAGAAAAAAGAATAGACAGGGGGATGTTAAGAAGAACAAAGGAAATAGAGAAGCCAAAGAACTTATATGCATGACTTGTGGACGTGAACTAAGTGAGTGGGGCATTGCTGGAGGAAATGGAGTACTGGGTGGAGCGGGGCAAAGGGGGAAAAATTGGGACAACCATAATAGCAAAATAAAATATATTAATAGAAAAGTTTAATAAAAACATTTAAGAATGAAAACTTGAGGCACTAGGTTTTTCCGTTAAAAACTAACTTTTTCTTCTTGCCTAAATTTGAGGTTTACTTTGCATTTTAAATGATTGTTTATGCAGCGTTCAGTGGTTTTGCTTGATATGTAGAGGGTTTTTTGTTTGTTTGTTTGTTTTGCCTCATCACTTTTCAATGATGAACTCCAGTGATCAATAGATTCTTGGGATTATAGGTAGAAGAATCTGTAGAAATAATGTCATGAAATCCATTCATTTTTCACATTAGGGAACCAAGGTGCCACTGGTGAGGTGAGGGCTGAATCATAGCTATAGAGACCCTAAGATCACGGGGAACCCTTAATTATGACTAGCCAGTGGATCATAGAAACAGCTGGAATATGTTGTCTTCATTTCGTGAAAATGGCATTACTGACACACTACTATTAAGGTCGAGTCACTGCTGTTTTTCTGCTAGGAAGGTGAATAACTTTCTTGACTCTTCTAATGGGTTGAATACCAGCATTAAAGGTTTATGGTGTTTTGCTATTTAAAACATGGCCTTCCCCCCAAAAGCATGTGTGCCTATGCCTCAGTTTATTGTAAAATTTACTAATATTAAGGGTGAATAGGGCACAACTTAAAATTATAATAAAATATACAGTATTCTGTATTTTTTTTCTGTATTTTTTTTTTTAAGATTTTATTTCATTATTTTTTAGAAAGAGGGGTAGGGAAAGAGGCAGAGAGTGAGAGAGACATCAATGTATGGTTGCTTTTCACCTGCCTCCAGCCACAGACCTGACTGGAGACCTGGTTTGCAACCTGGTTATGTGCCCTGGCTGGGAATCGAACCTGCGACCTTTGGGTTTGCAGGCCGGCGCCTTAACCACTGTGCTACCAGCCAGGGCTCTAGTATTCTGTATTTTTAATTCTATTTAGCCATTGAGTCTGACAGAATACTTTTCTAAAAATGTTTTGCTAAATTTTTGCATCAGTAGCAAAAAAAGATGAGTTCATTCTGTCTCTCTGCCCCAATTCATGAGAGGCTCTCATTATACAATGATTGTCAAATAAGACATTTTTCATGAAATGAATAACATTTTTTCACTGCATTTCCCAACCATTTTATGTATCACAGAATAAATCACATTGTACCTGATTTTACAGTTCATTTATGCAGGTTTCTTTGTTCCCATTAGTTGATAAGCTCCTTCAGAAAGGGAAGTTTCCTTTATCACCTCTGTATGCGTGGTGTTTTGACCATACTTGGCCTTCATTAAGTATTAAGGGAATTGAAAGCCACGTTTCTTCCTGACCATGACCAATAACTGTAAACAGATTTTATGTGCTTTTAAATACAACTTTAGAGATTTTTTTAAAATTAATGGAACCTTGTTGGATAGCCACATAATAATTATTCATAAACTACTTCTCTAAGCAACCCTGCACCTTTCATTTATGGTGGGACTCATCTGGTTAAATGGTCCTGGCGTTATAATGGACTATTTATGTTCTGTCGATGTAGATTTCTGGAACAGGCCTTTATTTGGACTCATGCCATGTTTTGTGTGTTATCTTGTGCTGCACACAGGGACCTGGTTGGGCCTCCTGTATGATAGCTTTGTATGCAGCCCATGTTTCCTAGGGAAATGAGAGATTCATCCATGTACTGGCTCACACATAGTTTGATGACAGTATTTACTCCCATTAGTAGGAGCGCTTGGTTGGAAAAGTATCATGCTTTTGTAGCATATTTACCTTTCAAAGGTTGCATAGGAAAAAGTGATACTACCAGGGTAGCACAACTATAATTACTGTGTGTTTATTATAGGACTAATAACAACAACAGAGAGACATGATAGTTATAGGGAGAGACATGCATCTGTGTTACATTTAAAATCCTCCCCACCCCACTTTTATTTTATTTTATTTTTAAAAGATTTTATGTATTGTTTTTAGAGCGAGGAGAAGGGAGAGCGACAAGGAAGGAAAGAAACATCAATGTATGGTTGCCTTTCACCTGCCTCCAGCTACAGACCTGACTTGCAACCTGGTTATGTGCTCTGGCTGGGGAATCGAACCAGCGACCTTTGGGTTCGCAGGCCAGCACTTTAACCACTGTGCCACCAACCAGGGCTATACCCTACTTTTAGAAATAAAATTTGTTTGTTTTCCCAGTGCAGAAACTCCCTGGTGCAAAATCATTTACAGTGTTGCAGATCTTCAGCCTGAAACAAAAAGAGAATCCAAGCTTGGGAAAAGTAGAAATGCCTGGGTCCCTGCCACTGGTTAACTGTGCTAATTTTTTCCCCTCCAACAGTTATTTTAGGAGCTGCATGTTGTAAGCTATTTTAAACAGAACTGAAAAGTTCTAGAGACTCAAAACTGGTCCAGATTATGTGTTGATGCCAGTAGCCCTAGCAAATTAAGAAATTTACATTAATCCACTTTGAAGAGGATCATCAGGAGGCATTAAAATTTTCGTACTTCAGGCTCATTAAGGGTTCGAGTGGAGTAATTACGTAGCTAGTAACAAATGCTACAGTCACCACTTGAATGTTAAGGCGCGTCACTCATTGAGACTTCAGTCCTCTTCAACGAGTTTCACCATTGGTGGATGCCATTTGCTTGGAGAATAAGTTCTGCTGATCCACTGGTTTAGATTTGGCAGGCAGCTTTCCAAACAGTGCGTTTCCAGAGAAGGTAAGGCCTTGATAATCATTTTAAAAGGCTACAGGCTCTACAGAGTATCTGCCCTTGACATGAAGCAGTACTTACTGTCTTGAACAGTGAGCTGGTTCTTTATGCAATGCTCAGAAGAGAGTAGTGTATTGAAGGCCTTCTTACTGTATTTATTTTGTTTGTTGGTAATGATGAGACTAGTTGATTTTTTAAACTTGCAAGTTGGGAAATTATTAAAATGCTCAAGGGACATCACATAAAGCCTGAGTTGCCCTTCTTCATCATGAACGTTGTAAGGAGTTTTATTCCCAGTAACTGCATTTTTGTATTTCAAGTCTTGTTTCTCTTTGGAGAGAACAGGGATATGCAAAGTTCTGTGTAGTCAGATCTACCTTTAAATTAACTGAAAAAGACTGATAATTTTTAGCTTAAGATTTTTGCTTGTTTGTTTTAATTTAGACATAATGAGTTCTCACCTCAGACTGTCTCTTAATGCCTAGCCTGAAACAAATTCATTGCTGCTTTAGATATGATTCTAATAAGGCAGGTAATATTACCTTAGTATAGAAATATGAAAACACATTACTTAAACTAGGTTATTTTACTGCTACAGGAGAGAAACATTGGAACTCAGCCTTTTCCTAATATAGACCACTGTTGTTAGGTTTTTTTCTTCACGTGTCCTTTCTGGAAGCTTTTTATAAACAGAGACGTGCCTTAGTCATCCTTGAATCTCTAATGCCTACCCTTGGGCCTGACAGGTGGTAAGCTTCCAATAAATATTTATTAGTTAAGTGTTGAATTGAAAATGGGGCAAAATGTTAAATACCAGCTGAAATAGCAGCTCCTGACCCATGCCATAGCCTTTCTTGCCCCCATATATAAGATTTTTCTCATAAAGTCTGTTAAACTAATTTAGTTATTATAGTTTAACTTCAGCGGTACATTTCGTTAGACAGTGACACAGCCACTTCTTTGAAAGGTCTCTTTAATTCAAGAAAATGCAAACCAGCATTGTATATGGAATACTGAAATTACTTGACTTGAATTTTTATTTCCCAGGTAATTGGCATATCACAAAAATAAAACTAGACACATCTATATTCTCATCTCAGCCTAATAACTGGGCTGGAAAAAAGTCAATTTAGTTAAGTATTAATATTGGTTGTTTGAGCTATCTACTCGGCAACGGTGTTGTTGATTGATTGAAAAAATACTAATTACTTAGTCTGTGAATTTTTCTCCCCTAAGGCAGTAGACTGAAAAGTGATATTTTTCTGCCATTAATAAACCTGAGTATAAATCAATGGTTAAATTGACCCAATAAAAGATGCCTGGGATCAACTATTGCAATAACATCAAAAAGCAACATACATGGATGAACTCTGACAAGGCTCGAAAGAATTTTTTGCATATGTATTAAATAGCCTAAACAGGACTAATAAAATACGTGTGCCCAATGGGGTCCGTTTCCAACGGGATTCTCTTAACTGATAGGTAGGCTGAAGGTTCTTGAGAGCCAATCACACATCAGCAATAGACTTGCTACATTACTAAAGTAGCGATGTCCCGGTTTCAGGTTACTAGACATCTAAATACATTCATGTAGCATTTATCTTTTTTATTTTGTTAATCATCAGTTGCTTCTCTAATAGTATATTTGCATTCTGTGTGGAAAAATAGACTTTATGCTCTATTTAAAATTTATCTAGATATAATTTTTCATTAGACACTATCCTTAAGTGACAATAGAGATAGCAGTTGCACCTTTCTTTGATCTACTTATTATCCGCCTGGTCATATCATTAGCCTGTTAATTTCACTCTTTACCTTACAACTTGTTGAAGGCTGTGGGCAGTGATACATTGGAGCTGGCTCACGTAAGACCTCTTCCCAGCTCCACAATTCAGCGACATTATGTTGGGAGCCTGACACTGGCCAGTATGTGAGCATTTACACCAGGGAAAGGGGCAAATGCTAAAACTCACGTTCCTCTCCTCCCCAGAGGGCTCCTGTTAAACTCTTACCAGTGTCATTTCTCTTATCTTTTTAAAAATCATTTGACCTTGTGGACTTGCCATGCGGAGTTTTGTTCCCAAAGGTTTTCTTTCCACGTTGTTTGAAACACCCAGGACCTCACTCAGCGTACCATTTGCCAACTGAATGACTGGGCAAGTTACTTTGCCGTGGGCCCTGCATCGTGCTTGTCTGTAAGGCAGAGATGATAACAGCGCCTACTTCAAGACTGAGAGCTTGAGTAAGAAATGGATTTATCTCAGTGTCCTACCAAAATGCCTGGTGCTATGTCTTATCTCTTTGTCCCTAAATGAACGGATATTTATTGATCTTTTGCTAAGTGTTTATTTGGCATTTTGCTGAGTCCAGCAGGCCACTGATTCACACTTACTGCCTGTAACACTGAGTATTCGCCATAGTCCTCTTCTGCTGTTCCATCCTAACAGCCTCTGTCCTTTCTTTTTGCTTAGGAAGCTTCTTTCCCCTTTATGAATTTTGCAAATGTTTTACATACTTACATTACATATTTTTCCATATTTTGATATTATGTCTTACAGGAAACTTTTCACCTCAGGCTCCCTGACCATGCTATTTTCCTGCCTCTGTGTTTCTGTAATATACCAAATTCATATCTTGGTAACTGTTTTGGCATGTGAACCACAATTTTGCATCTTCCTCCCTCTTTGGATTTGAGAGCGTGGCCTGCAACTGACTTGCTGCCTTTATGTTCTTACCATTTAGTGAAAGAAATACTTGGCAGATACTAAACCCACAAGAAATACATTTTGAACGGTTGTTGGTTGAAGGAATTAGATGGGGACTTGGCCCATAGAGGCCTGTGGCTTAGTTGAAGAGATAATTCATCTACCTGTGACTCAAGAGTGAACTCAAAGCATTTTAATAATGATACCTATGTTTTCAGATTTTTAAAAGTTTGCACAGAGGATCAGGCACCAGCCTGCAAATCCAATGGTGGCTGGTTCGATTTCCCAGCCAAGGTAAATAACCAGCTTGCAAGCCAGGTCTCCAGCCAGGTCCCCAGCTTCAGGCAGGTGAAAGGCAACCACACATTGATGTTTCTCTCTCTCTCTGCCTCTCTCTCTTTGCCTGTCTCTAAAAATAATACAATCTTTTAAAAAATAAAAATAAAAGTTTGCCATTTATTTTCAGATATATAAGATGTTTTGAATTAGGTAGCACTGTTATTTCCCCATGATAGATACATAGACATTTATGTTCACAGATGTAAGTGAATTTAGATAGGTTAGGCAGCAAAGCCTACCTTGTTAACCAGGTTTAATGATCCTGGGTCAGAAATACAGGAGAAAGTTTCTAGTATTTTCTCTCATTTTCCTTTTTCTTTTTTGTAGCTTTTACAATTAGAGGAAACATTGTGACAACCTCTATGTATGTATCTTATTAGCATTTTTTATGCATCTATCCATGAACATATGTATCAGTCAGTATTTTGCCCATCTTTTACCAATAGGTCTTTTCAAACAAAACTCAGGCATATTATCATTTTACCTATAAATTCTTTAATAAGAGCTTGTTTGAAATATAACTATTTTCAAAATCTATCAAAATTGATCATTTCATTATATAACTTAATACCCACTTTATGTTTAGTTTTTCACAATGGACTCATCCAGTTTTTATAGGTGAATTGTTCAAATGAGCATCTAAACAAGATTTACACATTCTGTTTGTATGTTACATCTTTTAAGATTCTTTTAATCTATGACAGTCCCCCTCACCCTCATCCAGGCCTTTATTTGTAGAAACATTCATGTCATTGTCCTAGGGGAGGTCCAAGATTCTGAACTTAGCTCCTGGCTTCCCTATTACCTCCTTTACGTTGCTCCTCTGTCACTCTTATTTTCTGAGGGCTAGAACTTAAAGCTAGAATTGAGTTCCTTAATGTTATTATTTGGTGACAATATTTGCTGGATGGTGCTGTGAACTTCTGATCATACCATACCCGGAGGGCATAATTTCTTTGCTTCCACTGTTTGTTTTTTTTTTTTTTTTGAATGAATAACATTTTATTTATTTTACATATTTACAGTGTTTTAAAATTTTTTAATTGCATTTATTGAGGTGATATTGGTCAATCAAATTATGTCGATGATGCAGAAGTCTGTTGATGTGCTCAGGTCAACCAGGGCCAGTCCCAGCCAAGTGCTCCATCAGAATTGACCCACTGGCCTTGACCCCATCGTAGATTATTTCGTATTTCCATGGTTTTTAAAAGGGATTTTAATTATATCAGCCCTGCTCTGTTTATTACTTCTAATTTTTATATAAAGAACTTT
The DNA here is from genome assembly GCA_004026585.1 of Noctilio leporinus. Taxonomy (NCBI): domain Eukaryota; kingdom Metazoa; phylum Chordata; class Mammalia; order Chiroptera; family Noctilionidae; genus Noctilio; species Noctilio leporinus. The sequence goes on along the minus strand of PVIW01001903.1, from coordinate 221,913 downwards.
TCTTTACTAACAATCAGCAACTCCACAATACAGTTTTATATCAGAAAGGTGGAGAAATGCATGATTCCATCAATGTTCAGAACCAGATGTTACCTTCAAGTATAAGCTCCAGATATGATTATAGATATGTTCAAAGGATTCTAACACAGTTTTGCAAAGGTTTTTCTGGGGGAAATTCTTTGAATTCTCTAAATTGTTTTGATTAACGCATTGTGGTAGGGTTACTTTCCATAGCACCAAGAAATCCCCGTTATTTTTTACTATAAATAGACCTCTATATCATGGAATTTCTTCACTCAGAAGATATTTATTGAGCGTGGTTTTCCTTGGCAAGTGCAGTGCTAGCTTTGTGCCCTGCTTTTTCATAGAATGTGTAGTTTGGGTTTGTTTTCCACTCGTGTCATGTGATTAAAAACCAAACATGTTTTGAATTTGTTTTGCTTACTATAGTACTTCCTGTTCTATACTACACATTTTAACTAACAGTATTTTTAGCTGCTTTTGGAGTCTCTGGCCCTAGTGTCTAAAATAGGACAATCAGGGGATTGGAAAATTAAGTTGTTCCTGCTGACCCAAAGTGATGTATTTGCATATGTCATTGCAAGTGTCAGACAAGGATGTTTTTATTATTTAGGAAAACAAGAAGATGGAATAATGGGGATAACCCAAAAACTAAAGTAAATGACAGGAGCCTGTGCTATTTTAACATAAGCAAGTGCTTGAACTAAATTTGACTGCTGTTTTAGAGAAGTGAGGGAGACATTTTATGGATGCTTCTAGCTTTTATACGAAAGTATTTTTCTTAGGAGTTTTAAAGGTGTTTTTAAATAGAGAATGTACCATTTCTAAAGCTTTTGGATCATCTTCATGGATCCATGACCTGTAGAAATGGGACTAGTAAGACACTCCTTTCTCTGTGGAATTCTGTGGCTACGTTATGAGATGATGAGCATGGTATAATATGGAATTCATCAAAAGTGTGCTGTAAATCTGAGGTTATGCTTTATAATGTTTGGGTAGGCATGGGACACTATGCTGTAAATTTTAGATATTATTTCAGTAATTATTTAAGTTGAATTCTAGAACTCTTCTTAGATGTGTTTCCTAGAGTTAAAACCACTCTTCTGCGAGTGCTAAGCTAGTATTACACTGCTGTTATGATGATTTGAGGTGAGGGCAGAGGCAAATTTTTGGCATATACTTAGAAATATTGTTATTTTTTGCAATTGAAAGTCAGGAAGATGAAACAACTTTGCACTCTGCTTGTAAGTCTTTGCTGACATGGTTTGTGATGTTTTGGCTAAGGGCTGGGAAACGAGATTTTTAGATTGGTATTATGTTTGTTTTGCTAGCACCTTATTAAGAAATTTAAGAGAGATGAAAAGCATAGCCCTTTAATTGTGGTACATAACTCTGAGGATTAGATTGACTTTAACTTTGAAGAGGAAGGTTAAATAGAAAGGATAGTTGCATTTTTGACTTGGGGAAAAACCTTGATCTGCATAGCAGAAAAGTTGTCAAAAACTTTGTTAACACATAAATGTTGACTTTTAATTTGTTGAAAATCGAAGACTAGCTTCAAGGATACAATCGTAACATTCTAACAGGAGATGGTGAAAAGTGATTGTTATGCAACATGAAAAGAATACCGAGGGAAAACTGACAGAGTAGAATAACAGGAAGATTAGTCATTTCTGGAAGGAAAAAAAAAAAAGGTGGAGAGTTAGGGGAAGAAGTATTTTAAACAGGAATACAGAGCTGGGAATGACATGCTAAAAGAATAGAAGTGGACTTTCAAAAATAAAGGAATAATACAGGTCACATTTAATTATAAAATATGAAATTTGAATTAACAACCAGCAAAAGCAGAAACGGGCATAATTTTCTATTAGGGATTAAGAGAACCCTGTAAAAGTAAAAGAAGAAATTTTACTCCTTTGCTGTGGTGACTCTGTTAGGTCAACTAGCAGTGTTGACTGTTGGGCACAAAGAAAATTTCTTCCTTGTAAAACAAACTAAGGTACTGCTATAAGTTGTAACTATATGATATTGTGAGTGCGTATGTGGTGTGAGTGTGTGTACATGTGTTGGTTGGTGGAATCCCATTAATACCTCATTTATACCCAAGGTATTTGGGCCTTTGTGGGATGGATCTTGCTGGGCACTTTTTTCTTTTTTTTTTTTTTTATAACATCTCCAAGTGTTCTTATCACATGGGAATAATAATACATGTGATTCAAGGTTGTGTAATGAGAATTTATTGAACTGGTAGGTACAGGGATATACCTGACAGGGAAATGGCATTTTGTCCTTTTAATTTATAATCCGGCATCCAGACATGAAAGACAGGCTTATATGGTCCGTTTCCAACTAACATGTGGGAAAATGGACAATGACAATAGAAGCTCTTATAATCTTATTTGACTGGTTTCATATGTATCTGTACTTGACAAATAAGAACTGTTACTTCTCTCTGCCATCCTGTACTAACGTAAGAAAAGTAAAGTAAGTATCTTTAAGGTTATATAAGCATGACCTCAGGACAAAATCTACTCATTTGAAGATACAAAGGAAAAATACTATTAAATTACAGAAAATGGCTTATGCATATTAAAATAAAGATATTAAAGAGTATGAGGAAATAAATGATAATGGAAGAATACAGTAAAATTAAACTATTTAAAAGATATCAAATTTATCTCATTTAGAGATTGTTCTGTATTTTATGTAACCATCTGGAGTATATCATTCTGTATCACCGAATTCATAGAAATGTGATAGGCAATCAGGTGAGCATTTCCTGTTGATTTTATGATAAATTGCAGTGCTTTCATGGCTCAGGTGCACATTAACTAGCTGAGATAAATTCTAACTCCAGCATGAAATAAGCAGTTTACATGAACACCAATCTATTACTAAACCAAATCTCTTCCTCCCTCCCTCCCTCCTTCCCTCCTTCCCTTCTTTCTCTTTCCCCCTCTGTGCTCACCCACAAAAGCACAGATGCCCCTGTACTGTTTCCCTGCACATACACGTTGTCTCCCCAAGGACAACTGCATAGGAAATGTTTGTTTTCCAAACTCCTGAAAATGAACGTTATCTCGAACATGGAAAGTTCTTCCTTTTCCTGGTTTGGAAACATTAAGTCATACTGAGTTGCTTGTAGATTTTTTTTTTTCTTAAGCCAGTGTTTAGGTTTATTTAAAGCATAATGTTGTGAGGACAAAATGACTCAGGAAATTGTAATGCATACTTAGAGCTTTTCACTTTTAGGTCACCAGTTTATATTTGGCTGACTTACTAAAGGATTGGTTATAGTTGGTGCGTTGTTTGGTTTCTAGGAGAAGGCTAGCTCACTGCAGCTTCACCTGTTTTGACCTAAGTACCACCTAGCGTGGATATTTATTAATATATTTCTTTCTGGATAAAGCCAAGTTAAAGGAGTTAAGTAAAAGGCAATAGGCACAGTTGGAGCCGAAGTATGTTCGTTTATTAATCTAACTTCTGTTGACTGATCTTTCTAAGAGTAACGTGATCAAACATTGCTATTTCTCTGCTTTAATTGCACACTCATTACCATCAGCAAGAAATAAGAGTTGCAACTGCACTAGATGGGTTTAGCAGTCAGAAAAATGCAAGTATACATATTTGTATGGCTGCATAAATGAGTTGTGACCTTTCCAGTGCATCACTTCTTATTGTCAAGGTCATAAAAATCATGTGTTATGATCTGTCTTATGGAAACGCCTGCAGGGTCGCTTCGTTTAGCTCATCCAAAAGATATCAAATGTATTTAGAATGTTTGCATAACTCTTGCATTAATTCAGTGTTAACATTGGAGACAGATAAATCTTCTTTTCAACCAAAGGGAAGATCAGGCTTATTTGGGTACAATGTATAAATACTACTTTAGAATTTTGCAACCAAGATAGTTATCTAGAAAGAGGTAAAGAATTGACATCTTTCTTCTGTGGAAGCTTTTGATTATAAGAATAATTGAGTGTAAATAGACTCTAATGCGTCACCTTAAACTCTGCCACATGGACGTAAATTTCTTCTTGCAAAATGTTTCCAAGTGGCTGCAATTTCTTAAGCTTGTGGCTAAATTCTAACAGAGGTAGATGTATGTTCTTCCTGAAGTTTTCATGGTTTCTTGTGCCAATTTATATATTTGGATAAAGCCAAAACAACTGAAGCTAACCAAAATTAGTCCAGAGAGGCAGGCTTGCTGCCAAATGTAAGAGATAGATTGGTTTCAGTGTTCTTCATTGGGTTTTCAGCCTTACATTTGGTACCGACCCTAGGTTCTTCATCTGGGGTGTCTGGGATGGCCCAGGTGGCTTTCTGTCCTCAAGAGCAACTTCAAGGAAGGTCATTTCAGCTGCTGAATATTCAAGGAAGTTTAGGGGACCTATCTCAAGGGATTCACCCCTGGATTTATTTATTTCCTTCTTTCCTCCCTCCCCCCTCCTGTCTTTCCTTCCTTCCTTTCTTCCTTCCGTTCTTTTCTTCATCATGCTGTTTTGATCCCTGGATTTTTTCTTGAAGCCTCCTCTAAGCTCACAATTATTGTCTTGGTCCTACACATAATTAAATTGATTTGCCAATGATGGAAGTAAAATACACAAATGAGTGCCAGCAATGGTAATCCCTCAGAACAGAATGACTTGTCGCCGTGGTGATAATAAGGTTACTGTTAGTGCCTCTGAAGATAGGGTCCACTTGAAAACAGAGGTGAAAACTGACTTTGTCCTTGACTTTGTTAAAATCTGAGAATCACATAAAGCCTTTGTTAATTCCTTAAGTTCAGTAAGCATCATTAAGAGACCTGGATGTAGGACTGTGTGTTATAATACAGCTTATGTACTTTATACAGGCTAAGTTTATGAAAAGAGACAGGGATAGGGCACCCTCCTCCCACGAGGGTTCTCACCAGACCTGACACCCCTTACTGCCTTTCTTTAAGTGCCAGTCATGTGGTCAGCTTTCAAGAGAAAGTAGAGGGTTAGCATAGGCTTGAAACCATAACTCGGGAGCTGCATTCTCTGAATCCAAGACCTACATTCTCAGTAGCTGTTTCTTAATGGTCGTTTGACCTTTGGCAAGATACCGAACCCTCCATGCCTTGGGTGCCTCAGCTGTGCTCTAACTGGGAGCCGGTCTACCCATTGGGTTGTTGTGAACCAGAAATAAATTAATACATGTAAAGGACCAATGGGATTTCAGGGTACACATTAAATACCGCATATATTAGCTGTGATGAAATCTTAATTTTACGTAAAGGTTTTCTAATGTCTGCCAATTCAAGGCAAACTTAAAATACACAAATAAATGAAAACCAGAATGAATGTACTTTTACTAAACCGCATAGGAGCCTCAGTTTTGGACCGGACCTCTACAGCCTAGTGTCAGATCGCTTGGGAGTTCTGTGACCTTCACCATGTGGGGTCACCTGAAGGAGCCTCTGTTTCCTTATTTGAGAAATGGGGCAGGAATAAGGTCTGGCCTGTAATTGCTGTGAAAATTAAATGGAATAACACATGTAAAACACTGAGAACAGTGTGGGCGCCTATGACTCTTCAGTGCATTACTATACTGTTGTTCTTATGACTTTGCTAATGAAGCAAATGTATGAAGCGTCTCACTGCCTTGATAATGAAGTAAACGCTAATACAGGAGAAGCATATTATGTTCAGAATCTGTATATGTAGCATTTCATTGTTGCTAATTAGAATTGTTATTCTCTACTGTGCAGAGAACATTTTTATAATTTTTCTCTTAAGTAAATACTTATTGGGAAAGCAATCTGGATTTTTGTAGCTATTTAAACTTTTTAAAATCTCTAAATTTTTTTTTTTATATCTACAGAATTTTAGCTTTGAATAAATTAGTTAAGTAAATGCTTTGTTGACAGTGTTACATCTTAACTATTGTCTGGCCATATTCTAGCCACTGAGTAAGCTGAACACCCCTGGGAAGAAGACAGACTCATCAGTAACATCAAAGTGGGCGTAAAAGATAGAAGCAAAGAGTCATTGTTCTTTCTGTAACATAAGGGTCATAAGACCTGATATTTCCCCATCTGTTGGCAGTGTTGTAAAGATTATGAAAACATTAGCATTTGCAAAAAGAAAAAGTGATTCTGTGCCAGGAAGGCAGATAGAATATTAGGAAAGAAATGACCAAAATTGCATGACGCCATTTATATTAGATGGTAACATCCTTTCTTTCATTACCTGGACATTTTAGGGCAATCCACTTATTAGGACTGGGAAGGGTGAGTGAAAATTTAAAGAGGATTCATTAAGCCTTCCTAATAAAGTACGACGTTAAGAATATGTTTCCCATAGCACCAAAACCTTAGAATTTCACAGTTACTGTATCCTTTCCACCTTGTTTGGGAGCAGATTTGAAGCAGGATCCCAGGAAAACACCTGTCTGACAGACAGCCTTTCAGAAAGGTGCAAAACATACAGGTCAGCTCTGTGGAGGTGTGAGTCGACCGAGTGCTTGGCTAGTGTCCTGCAGGGAGCTGGGTCCTAATGGTCCCCTCCCGCTTCTGCTAGCGCTGCTGCTGTCCGTGCGGCTGGGAAGATGTGGGAGGATGTGGCTGACCTGGCATAGCCTTTACTCTGGGTGCTGCAGCAGCTTCAGGAAATGCTGTTTAAGGGAACCTTCTGGATCCTTTTCATGGCACCAGGGCAAGAAGAAGCCGTATCTATCTTATCTATTGAAGATAAAGCATGGAGTTGGCTAATGGATGCTGGTGAGTGAATAAGGCCAACGGGGAGCCATTTTACTGATATCTTTCAGGTTAGGCTTACTTCCTCAGGGACAGACATGGCCTCCGTGGGAAGATAGCCTGTGATAATCTGGACATCCGGGTGCTGTCATAGAGAGGAATCATAGTTTTTATTACCGGTGACCCGACCCTTGGGTCCTGGATAAGGTCCATCAATAAAGTTTATGCATTTTTTTCCCTGGCTTTACTACTTGAAGATACTCATCCTGAAGTCTTTTAGATACCTCAGTCTCCAGAGAATAGTTCTTCCTGGAATTTCTGTCACTGTTTGATCTTTTACTCTTGTTTTTCACGTGATGCACAGTGATTTGAAAAAATGAGTTTCTAGTGCATGAAAGCAATTGTTATTCCTTTCCTTTCTAAATACCTCCATTTCTCACAACAGGATAGAATTTTTAATTAATAAATTATTAAATAGGCATAATTTAATTCTTGCCAGGAATATTCTTTTCAATTAAAGATAATTATGTAAGTAAATTTGTAAGATGATAGTCATATTAGTCAGATAGTTATACAGGATGGATCTGGGATATTAGCAATAAAGAAACTTCATTGCTAATGTATTATGTACCAATACAAGTTACTTTCCTTGAGCAAGTTTCTTTATCTGTAAGGCAAATAGTTCAAATGAGCTGTTTTTCTCAACCTAAAATTTTCCTTCCCTGAAGCAGAGGCCATTTTTGACAAAGCTGACTGTGTGATTTCAAGTACATAATTTCTTCTACCTTATAATTGTTAATGGACATAAATATGTTCCAATCAATAGTTTACCCAGGTCTTTCCTTCCAAGTTGGATAACATGGAAATGCTAAGTTTGCCACAGTGATATAAATCAATTTTTTTTAGAACAATTAATCTATGATGAATAGGTATCTCATAGAAAAAAAGGTAGACAGACTTAAGGTTAAGTTTAGGAATTTATAGTAACATAATAAAGGCTCTGACAAGTCATATAGAAATTCACCTGTTTTAAGAAATTTACTTGGCCATAACCCCTCCCTCACCCCCCAGACACAATCTTTTTAAGGCATGCTTTTGAACATTTGGTACTACCATTGGGACAATAAATATTTATTGGGCATCTACTATGTTGCCAGAGTAAGTGTAGCAGTGCAATTGAGTACATTTACCAAAATTTGTCCTTTGTGATGCTTAGCAACAGGGAAATGCTGGTTTAGATTATCTGGCCTTATTACTTTAGTAAGATATTTTAGTAGCAATATAATACCTATTTTTAAAAAACCATTACCAGTTTTTCTATTTCCACTGACAATAATCCTAATATACCATCTAATCTAAAGAGCTTTATAAATGGACTCATCATTTCACATTGGCAATATTTATGCATTTCCTTGCACTTTATTTTTTTTTTTTTAGTTTTTATTGTTTAGACTGTTGAAACTGATTTTCATGGGTGGAATTGAGAACATGGGTCAGAAAAACAAACTGTAATCAATTTTTAATATTTAAAATCAGATTATTGCATTTTAAAAATCCCCTTCATTTGGTTTTTACCATAGGAGTTCACTAAATATTTTCTTGTCCAGACAAATCATATTGACAAGATATGTTTTAAATTAAGTTTTAGTTTCAGTCAACATCTGAACTTAGGCACTGTTTATGCAATGGAAGTATTTTTAGAAGGGAAGTCAGATTCCTCATCCCTTCCCTTATAAAATCTCAGTTCTCTCAAATTTAAAATACTAGCTGCCTAGGCGATACCATTTTGTAGTATAAAGGTTATTTTATAAAAATGTCTGACTTAATGGACATAAGTGAGTTTGCAGAAGCAAGAGCCACTTGTTCATGTAAATTGTACCTGTAATAACATTTTATATATATAAATATATATGATATATAAATCTTCTTCCCTTTTATTCTACTTCTCTTTTCACCTCTGAGCATATATATATGAGATGAGACAAGATTATATGAACTATTTCACACCAAGTAAAATAGGTTATTTATTATTCTTTTGTTAACTTGGGTTAAAAAAATACAAGTAAATACCCAGGGTACTAGAGTTTCTTCTTATTTAATTCTAAAACAAGTATACAGTATTAGTTAATTTGCTTCTGATCCTGAAAAACCAACAGTTCCTAACTGAGTCTGCTTGTTTTTATTGATACACTATATTGGGGATTACTAAAGCTTTGTCACAGTTAATATTCAGTTTCTGACTTGTTTTTATCCAGCTTATTGAAGCAAAATTGTCTTACGGTCTGTCTCTTGTAGCTGTTTAATATTTACTGTTCAGTGAGCCCCTGAAAAGGCTTTTGAGCAGCTGGAAAGCTATGGGTAGTGGTTAACCAGCTGTAAGCATCTCCATGGAAAGTGTAACATTCTGAAGTCCCAGGTTCAGGAGAATCTAGGGAGTAGTTTACCTGACAAGCCATTGAAACCTCCTAAGTTAATCACATTTTCCTTTCCTCCTCTCCTTCCCTTTTATTCTACTTCTCTTTCCACCTCGGGCACTCTTTGTCCTTTTCTTCATATTTTTCTCTCATCATTGAATTCCTTCAGAGTATCCCTCATCCGATCCTGATAGAAAGTGATGTATTTGATGAAATATGTTGTGCTTATTTAAAGAGCAGTTTTAATTCTTTTTCAGTTTCACCTTCTGTCTTTTCATTTTCTCCTTTAATAACAGACAACTTTGCCTTTTAATCTCTGTTGCCTTCATAGATTGCTGCCTGTGATGGTTTATATTTGTAAATTTCCTTAACATAAATGTCATAAATGGTAGGATGTAGGAATTTTATGAAACGTAGTAGATTTTTTTTTTTTTTTTTACCTCAAATGCAGTAGGCATACTATAATGTGTCTTCCTTACTTTTCTTTCTAGACCTAGAGCTCCATTTCCCCGTCCACTGTCCACTGTGTTTTTGGCTGTCTTCCGGGGTGCTAGAATGGCCTCTCTCCATGTATTTTGTTGCCTTTTGCCATTGCTTCTTTGTTCTGGCGGGGAATTTTGGTGATTCTTTTCAAGCGCTACCTGAGCTCTGTGCTAGTTGTTCCCCTCCCCTCAGGGTCCCCTGCTGTGTGGCCCTGTCCCCACTTCCTTGGCCCTGTCCATGGACAGAGCCTTGGGCTCCCTCATGGCTGCCTCTAATCCCTTGTGAGGGCGGGAATATCCCTCCCCCTGCTGCTACAATTGAGCCCAGTGCTGGGTACCACGTTGCCTTCTACACTTGCTTTCAGTTGTTAAAGCTTCCCGAGCTTTGGCTGTGGCTCAGTGATCCTGCTGGCAAACCCTGGAGCTTTCCTAGCCTCGACGCTCAGTGGTAGCAGCAGGTGTTGGGATTTCTCCAGGCCCCTAAGACCCTGGCAGCAAGCGAATGGCCGTTTGACATAGACCTCAGGAATTTTCAAAGCACCACGAAATCTCTCCAGAAGATATGTAAAGGTAAGATTCTCATTTCTCTAGGAAGCTGTTTAGAAGCTAAAACATGGTCTTTACGTAGACTAAATAGCATTGGAATCTCTGAAATACCTTTTTCTTCTCTTTCGCAACCTGCCTTGTATATCTAGTAAGAGAAATCGTCTTGAGAATTTAAATCAGTTAAAAATAAAACAGAAGAGTTATTTTGCCAAAGCCTGTGTTCTGTTTACCTCCTTGTTAATGTTTCAAATGAAAAACATTGTACAGTTATATCCTCATAGTCTTCCATCCAAATTCCTAAACCCATAATGAATTCCAAAGGAGTAGTGGTCATGCTGGAGTGCATGACTGTTCTTTGTCAAAAATTAGTGCTTAGCATCCTAAATGTAGCAGTCTTCCCCTCTTCCTCACCCTTTCCCTTCCCCCCGTCCCCCACCGTTAGGGCTTTGCTTTCAGTTTTTTAAAAAAGGGGATTATTCCCCTGTACCAGGATTTGGGGGTGGGGGAGGGAAAATCACCCCATATGGGTGTCAATAACCTGGATGAAGGGTATATGTGGGGCACTTGTGAGTGTGATGAGGGGTGGGAGAGAGATCAGTAGCATCCGAGAGTGAACAACACAAACGGTTTCTTCAGCATTTTAGCTTTTGTGGCAGCACTTGCTTATTTCTAACCCTTTGTTCTTCACCCTGCCTCCATTCATAGACATTAATCTGTAAAATGATATTAAGACACCTCTGCTAACGTGGGGTCTTTGGCGGCTTTACTGTCAAATCATGTCTTCTTTTTCCCGCTTGTTTTCAATGGACTTAATCTCATAATTGATTCCCTGTAGCTGGAATCAAGGCTATTAGCTACTGTCACATTGAAGCTCTTCCACTTCAATAACTAAAAGTGTAACAGAGGTTTTAAAGATGAAAAAAAGAATGTTTACTAATAGTTTTACAAAGTGAAAAATAAGATTTTATCCTTCACAGTGCTTATTTCAGATGCGTATTTTTAAAACTAAAAGGTGTTCAACAGAATATTTTATTGACACTTGAAAATACATAAGTTTTATCCTCTAGACTTCAAGGTATAAATAAATGGAATGTTTTTAAGTCTTTCTAGTATAGCAAATTGGGTAATAGGTTTCAAATGTAAAAATCAAAAGGGGAAGTTTTAATGCTTTGATTCTTTTTTAAGATTTTATTATTTTCAGAGAGCGGGGAAGGGAGAGAGGCACAGAGGGAGAGAGACATCAATGTACGGTTGCCTTTCACTTGCCTCCAGCTACGGACCTGGCTTGCAACCTGGTTATGTGCCCTGACTGGGGAATCGAACCAGCAACCTTTGGGTTCGCAGGCCAGCACCTTATCCACTGTGCCACCAGCCAGGGCTTGCATCCACACATATATAATTTTAAATGATTTAAGTATTAAGCTATCCATAGATTGAACCTATGGATATTTATAAAATTACAACTTTGACTTCAAAACATTTTTAATGGAACATAGTTAATTAGTATTCATTGTATTTAATATTTTATTGTTAAAGTAACTTCACAAAAGCAGGGCACCCTCCCGTAATATTTAGAGCTTAGTGGCTTTGGGGGCATGCAAAAAGTTACATGAAAAATAGAGGTACCATTAAGGTCTGAGAAATAGAGGATCAATAATTCACCATATTGGGAGCCCAGGGCCAGGCCGGAACCCGTCACTGAGTTCTAACCCAGTGCCCACACCGCTGGTATGCGCCACCCTTCCCTGAAGTTGCAATACATTTGGGTGGCCACCTTACCAATGTCTGCTGAGTAGTGAATGGATTCTAGGAGTTGAAGGGATTTTCTTCAGTAGCAAGTATGTCTAATCATGGATAATGAACATGGGCTTATTGTGCACTGTAGCCTGGTTAAGGCCTTTAGAATTTCTTTTTGCTTTCTGCCTTGTGTAGTGTGGATTTTCTCACAGTCAGATTTTGAAAAGCGCTGTTGAAGAACCATTGAAATATTTTTGTTTGAAGGGAGTGGAGAACTTCTGGCATGCCATCCATTTCAGTTTATGATCCTGTAAATTGGGCAATTATCTGACATATTAAATTCTTGGAATTGAATAATTAGAACAGTGTGCAAATATAAGCAGTTTGTTTTCTGTTCTTGCAAATAAAGGCAGTTTATTTTGTTTCTAGGCTCAAATTCTTAATTGACTTACACTGTTTCCAAACTTGAAAGATCCTTAGCTTGCATCTTTAAAGATAGCTGTTTATTTGTGGTGTCCTAAGAAGCAGAATGAATGTACATTATATTTGCATGAAATTATTTGTTATATTTATTAATTAAAATGCCTTATGGTCCCTGACTTAGAAATATTACTTTAAACTCAGGTTTTTCCTGACTTTACCAGATGCCTACCATCATTATACAGAGCCACGCTCAAGCTACTTCCATGCAAGTCCTGGGGAGAAATAACCATAATCCAGATCCTTTGCATGGTGTCCAGGATGGACTCAATTCCCACAGTGGACCTAAGGAGAAAACTGCATGCAAAATTAAGAATGTGAAACTATGAATTCTCTTTTCAGAAAGTTTAATTTGAAAAAATAGTTGGAATGTTTTGGCGTAGGAATTTGTAATGCTGATTTCAGAAAATATATGAAACACTTACTCATGGAAATGTCTTAAAAGTCTTATGCTGGTTCTCAGAACAGGGTCTTAGCCCCAGTCTCTCTTATGCCTGATCACTTCCCCGATCACACAGCATGGGCAGTTGTGCCTCTGAACTCCGGTTTATTCTTTGTCCCTTTTTGGGGAGTGTGAGAGCTGTCCTGGCCAGTGGACTCTGAGCAAAATACTTACTGTGGCAATTGAGAAATGTGAAATGTAAACCTTTTATGATATATTTCCTTTGTTGTAACAAACCAACCAAAGTTATTAGCCTGTTAGACACGCCCACTCAGGACAGAAAGAAGAAAACAGATCTAAACATGGTCTGAACAACTGAAAGAAAGGACAGATCTTGGGATGAGCCCAAAAATGGACTTTCTGATATGTTAGAGGAATTTCACACTTCAACCATAAAATACCCCTTTTTATTATTTATTTTGTTATGTGGAAATAAAATTGGGCTGAGTCATAGTTAATTAATGTTACCTCTGTAGTTAATAATAATTTATTGATTACCTGCCACCTCCAGTGTAGATGATAATAATCATCTCATTTATTCTTCACAGAAGAGCCTTGAGGTATATAGTGTTACTATTTTACGTTGACTAAGTGAGGAAACTGAGGCTGAGAGAAGTTAAATAATCTGCCTGAGAGATCATAGCTGGACAGGAGGAGTTGAACCCAGGATGTAGTGCTCCAATGTCCGTCCTCAGAGGCCCTTATGAGTTGTGAGCACTGGTAGTGAGTGCCGTTCCCAAAACCAGTCCTCAACCTTCTCATGGCGGAGTGCCAATCGGGTACATCTGCCTCAACCTCTTCAGACTCGGTGTGGGCTACTGCTGTTCACTCACTGGCTCTCTGACCTTGCAAAGATTATTACTTATCATCCTCTCCCAGTATACGCCCATCTGCTCTATAATGGCTCTAATACTACCTCTTTTCAGGGCTTTCATGAATATTTAATTTAACATAATGAGACAGGGTACGCCAAGCACTTAGTACAATGGCTATCGTATAGAAAACAGCCACTAAATTGTTGATGTTATTATATAATTTTCCCAAGGTCACATAGCTAGAGTGATTCAGTCAAGATTCAGACCCACGCCTGTGTGATTGGAAAACTTAAATGAAACAAGAACACGTACACACTTACCCACCTTCTGCAGCAGCAAGAACCACAAAGCAGAATTAGTCACACTCTCTCTGAGCTCTGAAGCTGCCTTCCATCCCTAGCCATACCTTTTACAGTGCATAAGTCACAATGTCATGTACGCTAATGAGACAAGTGGTCTAGTTCAGTGGTTTAGGAAAAACTCTAGAAGTCAGTCTTCCAGCAGGCCTGTACAAACTGTGGGATATTAAGCAAGTTATGTAACCCCTCTAAGGTCCTGTATTGAATATGTGAAGCTAATAATTGTACCTATTCTATTTGGTTATGGTGGGTAGTAAATGATATACATTAAGAGCTCTTCCAATAAATACCTTATCAATGTCAATAAAGATGTATATACTTCTTTAAAAATGCAGTAGGATCTTAGGATGAAATGCATGGTTCATGAAAATCAGAAACCCCTAGAGTTTTAGGGATGGATAGGAGCTCAGTGATTTCATGATCCTCCATTCTCCAAAAAGTTACATTTTTTTCCCCGTCAAAGCCATTTTACCTCAGTGGCAGGCCAGTGGGGAGAGGGGGGAGGAGTCAGAAAAGATCAGAATTGACCTAAAGATGGGGTGGTTGTACTCACTATCTGGAAGGTGGGTCACCATGTCTTAATCAGGGCTGATGTCAGTGATAGGCACCTCTGTCACCACATGGTGATTAAGTAAATGGCAGGGTTTTCATTCTTCTGCTCTTCTCTTTTGTAGCAGAATCCGAACTAGCGCTGGGGCTTGTGTCTTGGAGAGACTTGGAGAGTTTCCCTGGACTGAGTTAGTCTCAGAGGTTAGACTTGAATGCTAGTCACAGCAGGGCCTTCTTGACTGCTTGCTGCTGAAGTGTCTGGTGTCTCTGAACTAGTTTCCCAGCTCCTTGAGGTCAAGGTGTTTGCTTTTATTTATCCAATTCCTTGCACAGTTTGGAGAATAGTGAGCATTTAACACATTTTGGGAAATTAAATAAAAGAATGTAAGTTCCAGAAATGGGACCGAACACCTCATTTAAGGATGTCAGGGTCACCAAAGGGCTTGGCAGCCCTGCAGGAAGCATGGGGTGGTCGGGGGTCCTCAGGGACACAGGAAGGGTTAAGGCAGATCCTAGGGGTGGACCAGGCAACTCAGTGTCCAGAACCTTTGTAATGACTGGTTTGGGGACCTAGCAGAATTGAAGCTGTCAAAGTAGCCTGATTAATGAATGTATGAAGAAAGTATTTCAAATTGTTTATAAAACTTTCAAGCAGGGAACATACTTCAAGAATTAAAAGCTGTTGGAGTCCATTTACATTTGCTTTTTCATACCGTTATAAAGAGTATGCTGGCATTAAAACCTCAGTTTTGGTGCCAGCGACCTGAGGAAAATGAATCTGTAAATATGTCACCAATGTGCGTGTATACTCTTGCAGAAGAAGTTATCAAAATAGGCTTTTAAATATGTAATATTTTAAAAACGATAATTTGTCATGTATGAATATGAAATGATGAGCTTATGTGGATGATGCGAGAGGTCAGAGAAATTCTTAAAGCTGAAATATTTGTGGGAAATAACTGGTAAAATGCTGCATTTTTTACATCGTACATTTTATTGCTCTTTTGACATAGATTCCCCCAAATAACAAGATTAAAGCAGCTTTTAATCAAAGCCTAGATTAAAAAACATAAACCATAGTAAAAAGAACAAAGAAAACTGACTCTGCTTAGTGATGAAGCCGACAATGATGTTGATATGACAGAGGCCATAAAGGTGTTTTTTGGTGTCTGACCAGGCGTTCCAGTCACTCAGCATGGTGTATTCATGCCCAACACATCCGCCTCATATGCAAACCCAGGATATGTGTGCTGGCACCTGAAAGACGGTTGTTTAGAAAACTTCAACTGAGAGTTAGCATCAGACCAAATGTTGCCACGAACATTTGGGTCTCCTTCCTTTGAAAAAGACCATATGTTACAGCAGGGTTTCTATAATATTAAGATAGTGTGGATCTCTTTGGAGTATCTCAAGATCAGACTCGTAAATCAAGTGCGAAGTTGGCACACGTTGGAAGAATTTGGCTTTGAGAAACACGCACTGATGTGAAAGTAAACACCAAATTGAGGCCAAGAATGGCAAAATTGTCACTAACTCGTATTCCTTATTCTGCCCAAAGGTAGGGTTCCTCCATGCTTTTGTTTTCAAACGTGCCTGTCAGCTCTTCCTTTCTTCTTCTCAGTCTGCGCGTACAAACCTGCACACAGATGAAACTAGCTCGCACACAAGCACGTGCACACACATGCTTAGAACAGCCATTGCAAGATACTAACTCTCCTCAGCATCTTTAATCACTGACTTTTATGGCTCTGCACCCCTGAGTTATTGTGGGTCCAGGGTACAATTTGTGATTTGTGGGTAGAAACACACTGGCAGTGGTTTTTTTTTTCTTCTTCTTCTTTTTTTCTTGTTTCTTCTTTCCTAATGTCGGCTTTGAGTTTATCTTGGCAAGCCATCATGTGAGTTTTAATTAGGTACTAAGTTTGAGAAATTCAGGAAGCAGTACATACTAACTTAGGGAAGGTAAACATGTTGTAAAGGCCTTTGCACATGAAATAGCTTAGGTATCTGAAACCCGTTTTCTCTCCTCCCAGCCCTTGCTTCTCCCAGACCTGTGCTGGGCTATTCAGTTTGGTCTGTTTCACCCTTTTAAAAACACACGAGGCAGTGGGACAAATAAAACCAGTGGGATCTCTCCTTGGGGAGAATTTTGTCGGTGGAAATAAAAGTGTCAATGCTGAGGAAAAAAACCAGTGTTACAAATAATGTGAATGGTTGTATGGTAATCGTCACCACTCTTCACTGCTTATCTGACCATCAGCCTTCGAGATAGGAATTTTTAAAGACTCTTGCAATGAAGGAAAAAAAAAAAAAGGAATTTGCTGCATGGAACAAGCTAAACAAATATTTAAGAATGCCGTTTTTATTTAGATGGCCAGTGATAGAGTTAAATCACTCTATGAGTGCATATGTGCATGTTTATAATACATTCGACATAATTGGGAAAAACTAAGTGTCACACCACTTCTAAACAGAATTGTGAATATGATAGTATAGCTTTCCAATTAAGAACATTGTCTCTGGAGCCAAATAACATGGGCTCAAACCTCAGCTCTACCTCCTTCCCTACTTACTGCTTATCTTAACTTGGATAAGTTATTAGACTTCTGTCAGCTTCAGATATTTAATATTTGTAATGGGGATACCAAAAGTACAATTGGATTATTTTGTGGATTAAATAAAGTCATAAGCTTAAACCATGTAGCATGGTACCTATTAGACACTAGGTTTTCAATAAGTTGTTCTGATTTTTTTGTTTGATGCCACATTTCTTACAGACATGGTTATTTAAGAGGAAGGGCTGATAGGAATGGATATTCTTATAAAAAGATAAAACGGAGTGTCGGTGAGTTTCCCTACTCATAAGGTCAAATGCCCGGAGGCCAAATTTATGTGGTAGGATGGGGTCCAAAACTTATAGCAGTTTATAAATCATTGAGGGGAGAGAGCTAAACTTAAAATGGAAGCAGCCTGAAGTTGTGTTCTTGGGCAGTGGGTGTTGGCAGTGGGGCCCTTTGGAAAATGTAGGGAAATCAGCCCCAGCCGTCTTCACATGTGTTCTCCATTTTAGTGACTTACAGTCCGAAAGTTCTTCCAGTATCCATTGCAACCATTGTTTTGTTATTTCAAAAAGTACTCATACCTGTCACATAAACAGGCTACCTTCATTATTTAAAATAACTTTAGTTCTTTTCCTTTTGTACCTGCAGTTGGTCCCCTCATTTTCCTGGAAGACTTTATTTTACAGTTTAAGGCAGGAGTTACTATTTTACGGAGTAAACTTGATGACCCTTTGCCTGAGGCCATACAGGATAAGCACTTTGGGGTGGTTCTGATCTGAGTTTTTCTGTGAGACTTTGTATCACTATTTTGGAGTTAGGGAAATACGGTCCTGCAGTTAGGCTTTAGAAGGTTGCCGAGGCCATTTAAAGCCACCAGTGTCATCTACAACAAAAAGTAGAGGCCAACCAAGAGGAAAGTGCACAGTAGCTCCAGTTAAAAACACAAAAATAGCAAAGGCTTCAGAGCTTTGTGAGTGGTTCCTGACCCTGGGATGGAAAGCTCTCATCATCATCACTGTCCTAGGCCCTACCCTAGTTCCCTAAACAAAACCACTAATCAAATAAGTAACCTACACTCTGTTCTCATTTTCTATTATCCTTTTCCATTATCCTTCAGCCCCCTTTTACTACCCGCCCACCAATCACCACCCTGTTGTCCATGTCCATGAGTCCTTTTTCCTTTTTGCTCAATCTTTTCACCCCCTAACAACCCCCGCCCCTCTTAGGTGTCATCTGCTCTCCATCTATGAGTGTCTCTGTTTTGCGTGCTAGTTCAATTTGTTCATTAGAGTCCACATAGAATTGAAATCATATGGTATTTGTCTTTCTTTGACTCACTTATTTCAGTTAGCATAATGCTCACCAGGTTCATCCACGCTGTTGCAAAGAGTAAAATTTTCAAAGTCCGAGACTGAGGGCTCAGGCTCATACGTCCTTTTATGTAATTTTAGTTTCGGAGCTGTGTTGCTGTATTTGCAAGCGAACATCCCATAAATGCTCATGTAGCAAAGGGGTACCTAACTATACTATATTATCGTATGGAAATGGACCTCTTTTTAAAAGATATTGCAGCTCAGAGCAAAACTTGGTTTTTAAAATCTTTTTTTTTTTTTTTTTTTTTTGGTTTCTTTCCTTAGAAGTTCACTGTAGCTTGGGCATTTTCTTCTTCTTTTTTAGCTCTAAGTTCATTTTTATGGGACAAAAATTATGTTTAAATATTTTTACTGGGTTGAAAAGTAACAGGTTAAAAGTAAAGTTAATTATTTTTTAAAGTAGAACCTCAAATTGAATTCAGATGATCAAAGGCATTTCAATTATGTTTGTCTCCAGATTTTCATGTTAAAGTCTTCCAGTTTCATGCTTAAGTCTTCGAATAGGCAATTGTCTATGTGTGACTCAAATATGTCAATTCTCCTGGAAGCAGGTCAGTTTCTACTTTGGGCTCATAAAGTTCTTGGTATTTTTGATAGAAGTCAGGACCTTTACAACAGAGAGGACTAAAAATCATGTAATACTGTGGACACATCACTGAACTTTGACTCCGTAATTCAGTCTCCTGTGACAGGTCTCCATTTAATCACCATGTTACTATGTGAGTATTATGTGTCCTTGGCAGTGTGGCCACCGTTTTACCTCCCTGGACTGCATAAAATCTAATGGAGATAATATACAGCACGACCCCTTTTATAAATTCTACTTTGTCTTATTTGTGAAGTAATTCCTTTACCTGAAAAACAGTACATATGCAAGTTTAAAAGTACACTGTGAAAAGTAATCTCTTTTTCTGAGTCTCGCCCACTAATGACACAATTGTGTGTTGCTCTCATGAGCACTAAAATTGAGGGTATAATTACTGTTTTTATAATATAATGGGTAGTATAAATTTTAATCACTTAGAAGAATAGTAGGGTGGGAAGGAAAAGAGTACAAACGCTTCATTTCCTTCAATGTAAGTCATAAATTATAAAAATCAAGACCATCTTTAAAGTTAATTCTACAACTTTGAGACTGATTTCCGTCGCCCATAGGAGTTTAATCAACACTAGGGAAGATAGAATTTATTGTGTCAACAAAGTAAACTTATTATTTCCTCAACAGCTAGATAAGTTGGTGTGTAGTTATTGAATATGTTCAAAATCAGTGAGCAGATGAATGAAGGGATAAACTTAGTGGTGACACAGCCTACCTCCTGTTTATTATTTTTTAGGGAACAATACTCATTTTAAAGTGCTATAAAAATTCATTGAAAGAAATTACTTATTTTCTCTTATGGTAACAGCCAGTTATAGTAGGATGAAAACTTTGTAAGTTTTAAGATATTGTTTAGGTAGTTTGAATGATCCTACATTGACAGAGCATTTATAAACCTGTCGATGAGAATTACACAAGTTAAAAGCCAAAGGGCAGTTGGTACTAGTCTAAAAATAAACACTGGTCCATGTAATCGCATCCTAAATAAAATA
The DNA here is from genome assembly GCA_004026585.1 of Noctilio leporinus. Lineage (NCBI taxonomy): Eukaryota > Metazoa > Chordata > Mammalia > Chiroptera > Noctilionidae > Noctilio > Noctilio leporinus. The sequence continues at coordinate 201,823 of PVIW01001903.1, read as the reverse complement.
AATAGAAATGGATTAAGGCAAGTACAGTGGCTCAGAAGAAGGGAATGTGCTTTTTATCCCTGTTTTCATTTGGCTTTGATGGTAATTGTTATTTAAGAAACAGCTTGCACTGCATATTTTTAAACAGTTAGCCAGCAGCAGCACCACCCAAAAGTGTATCAGGTATCTTTGCTGATAAAAGCAAGCATCAGGCTTGACACTACTATCATGGCAGGTTTTTAACTACTGGAGGAAAAGTTTGAGGAAGCAGGTTGAATATCGTATGAACATAAGGCTTGGAAAGCGTAGGACATTATAGAGGAAATAAGTTGGGGTGGGAAATTGCAGAGAAGGAAGAGCCTTTGCTGACCGAGAAGCAGCTCTGTTCGCATATGGACGGGCAATCCCGCCCTCTCTTGGGGCTCGTTCCCCGAGAATGTATCCCTTGTGCTAAATCGAGTACTTGTGTAAACACACTCTGTAGACTTTTGAAAATACTCGAACAGCAGTTCTTCAGGGGTTACTATGTAATTATTTCTAGCTGTTGCATTTATTTATCTTGGTACTGATTTATGAAGCTAGGCTTTGACTGGTGTTGCCTACAGTGTCTTATTTCATAGCTTGAGAAAGTACATAAACAACACTTAAGAAAAATACGAACTTAGTAAATAGAACAACTGGAAACTTATTTTGTATTATTTTATAAATGAAAAGCCAAATGTAACATTATATCCATAGTGTGTTAAAAAAAAATGAAAAGAAAACAACAGAAAGAGTGGAAACTTGGACTTCTGAATAAACATCTTATCAAAACACTAGCTTTGATTTAATCTGAGCTTTACTGTGGAAGTTTTTTTTTTTTTTCCTTATTATTTTTTTTTTCAGAGGAAATTACTGGACTAGAAAAGCAGAATGTTACTTCACACTAATCTTTTAGGCATCCTAATAATAAGAAATTATCTAGTTATTTTTCATAGTAGCCCATCTTGAACAATAAAATTCACATAGCTTATTCAAGGATATTTCAGGAAAATTGATGTGATACTTAAAAAAGTACTTAAAAAGGAGCACATAAATGTTTTGCATTATGCCACTGTTTTATCACCCAATTCTCAACGTGAGGAAAATTAGCTGAAAATAACCTTGAGGTTTATAGTTTGGATGATTAGGGATGGGTCATTATCAATGAAATATATTTGTGTTCTCCTTATATTGATATCATATTACGTATATAAATATACCATACATAATATTGATAGAAATATATTGATATGTTTTTACTTTTTAAAATGTTTCACTTAATTGATTTCAAAAAGAGAAACATCGGCTTGTTTTTCCATTTATTTATGCAATTTACGCAGTCATTGATGGCTTCTTATATGTGCACTGATCGGGAATCGAGCCCACAACCTTGACGTAGTGGGACGATGCCATATCCAAGATGGGTTCTGACAGGGCTGTAGTACAGGGTGGGGTCTCTGTTATAGTCAGAGAGTCAAAAGAAGGAATATAAAGACAGAGTATAGGATCAGCCAGCAATCAGCAACCAGAACGGAGAAAAATCAAAGAAAGTGGCAGGGAACATGCAAATTAATAAATAGCAGGAAAGGAAGGTGGTGCATTACCAAGAAAGACAAAAGAGAAATGAAGTGGTTTCTGGTGCCAGGTGCCAAAAAGGACGAGAACTGAGAAGAGGACACTCAGTCTGGCAGTTAAAAGTAACCTTTGAGAAAGCAGCTTAAGGAGAACTGGGAGGGAGGAGGCGGAACCTTCTTGGCAAACCCGGTTCCAAGATGAGTCACAAGTAAGTTGGAAGGTAGGTAGCAGGACTCAAGTTTAGACAATTCTGTAAACAAGTTCAGTAAATAAAAAGAAGACGTGGTGGTGGTGGAAGTATTCAGCAGGGAAAGGATTGTCTGCCCGGGTGAAGAGTGGAGGTTTGTGCTGCCAATGGAAACCGTTTTTTTTCCGGTAAAGGAAGATACAGGAGTCCCTGGAGAGGAAGGAATGAAGAGTCATCAGAGTAGGGATGAGGGGTCGCTGTGTCTCGGAGAAGTTGAGAAGGGGTCTAAAAGTGGTTGGAGAGGTTGACCGTAGAAAGGCAGATGAACCGAGCACCCCCTGGGAGGCAGGCAGAAGGTGAGGTGCCAGCCAGGGGGACCCCTCTCCCCTGCATCACCTCCTCTGTACCTTCGCTTTCACCTTGTCTGTCACCTTTGGGTGTTGCTTTTTAAATCCTTCAGTTTAACTTCACTTATTTATGGTCCCATCTTGACTGCAGATTTTGTGAGAGCAGAGGACATGCTTTACCCATGAACACGTTGCTTAATGAGCTCCCTTGTCACATGATCCCCTGATGTATTTCACGAAGAACATGGTGGAAAGGCTTTGCAGCCCAGCCGGCTCATTGGAGCACAGTCCTGAGGGCTAATTAGCTACCCAGGTGAACCTCAAAAGGTGTTTCTAAAACAAATCCTTAATTGCAAATGACTGGGAAGGGTCATTAAATCATACCTTTTTGGTTTTTTCCTGCTCAAAAAAAAAAATTTGCAACAGAACAGAACTTAGAGCTCAGATGTGAATACTTCCAAAGCCAGATAAAAATTTTAACCATAATTCATTATGGAAAGTGGAAGCATTTTAATGAAAAGAAAATAACTATGAAAAGACACACATTTGCTTGGCAAATGTTTGCTAAATGCTGTGGTTTATACCACAGTGTATCTCAACCAAATAAAATTAGGTGATGTCCTCAACTTTTTGACTGTAGACACAAGTCCCTTGGTTAGAATAGTTAAATTTTGTTTTCTGATTCTGTCTTAGCAAAGTGATTCTAAGCAAAAGTTAAAAATAAATGGTTGTCTTTGCCACTGTTTTAGAAAACATAGTAAATATGTTTTTTTTTTTGTTTATAGAAAGTCTGTTACCGTTTATTTTATGGTTGCTACTAGTCTACTTTCTTTACTTTTTGTATAAATGATCATCTTTGAAAGAAAGTACAGCTTCATAGACAGAAAATGATTATAGCTACAGTTTTCATGGTTTTAGAGCCAACATTATATTGAAAATGAAATTTTATATCTGTTTAAGTTTCTAAATTATTATAAATTTCTAAATGATGCTATTAAGTTTATAATGTATGCCACTTGATTTCACTCCTCCTGAAAATATTTGGTTTTATTTCTATCCCCCAATAAGTAGGGAAGGAAAAATTGAAGAGTGAGACAAAATAAATAAGTACATGTAGCAAATGACACTTCCACATACTCATGGCCTTTCATGCTATTATTATCCCAAAGCAATTTAAAGCACTGATGGATCACTACTATTGTGCAGTTGCACATACACCCTAATTTTCTTCTGGAAGGGGCCAGGAAAGCATGAGAAGGTCCTTTAATTTTGCTGGAATTACACATTGAAGCAGGAGTTTTTCCTGGTCTGCCCCTCAAGGGTCACCCCAAACCACTCTTCAGTCTGGGCCCCTCTCCTGCCTCCCGGGAGTTTTGTACACGCATCTCACTGTCCGACATTTGTACTTCTCATCATTCTACCTTCTCATAAAAGCCTTCACACTCTGCTCTTCTTAATTAATGGCTACCTGACCTCTGGACTCAATACCAGTGACAGTGCCTCTGCCGAGCCTCTCTTGGTCTTTCTGTTCCCCGAACTATGAGAAAGATGCCCCCAGAGCACCCTACACTGGTTTCCAGTATAACTGTTTGCCTAGGGAGGCTGCAGGGACTGTGAACCTTATCTCTACCTGGAGTGGCTAAGCCACCCAGCGTTGCCTGAATGACTGTCATACACAAATGGCTGAGTATTCAAATGTTGCCCCCCAAGTTTTGGCCTCTATAGAATTTTTGATCTGTTTTCCAGGCATGAATTTCATACATTTATCATTATTCCTCCAGAACTTGGAATTTATTTAGCTACTCAAGACATGTTTATTAAGAGAAGGAATAAGCCAATAACTAAATGAAAGTATTTTTAAAAAGAAAAGTAAAAGAATAGCACCCAGTTCCTGCCCAAATGTCTGAGAGGAAAAATGAGTTGGTAGTTGGGGTGTCCGGGCCAGACTCCCTCTGTTCTCATACCAGGTTGATCTTCTACAAGTCAGGGACGTTGGTAATAACATTACCTCTGTTCCAGTGTGAGTGCCAGCTTGGAATGAGTTTGTGGAGGCAGATGCATGGGGCAGTGCTTATGTCCAGTTTAATTTTGCTTTCCATATTTAAATATCAAGGATTAGGTACTTAGGATATACAGGTTTCAGCTTTTGACTCCACTAAGAATTGAAGAGTGGCTATAGATTGACGTTGACGGAATAAAAGGAATCAGGATATTTTAAACTTGTGCTTTTTACCATGCATTTGAAAATACAGAAAATGGGGACGGAATTCACATTTTAGTTCTAGCATAAAATATTGAAGAGCCCATTTATTTAAGGTGTGAAGTTTAAAACCATGTGTTGTATATGATTGTAGCATTGCCCTTTTCTTCCAAATGTTATGTTCTTTCATTGTCAAAGGAGCATTCAGTTAGAGAAATGAATGCAGTTGTTCATTAGTGAGCGGGTGAGGTGCTCCTGCCAGGCTAGCTGTGTCATTAGATACAGTCCTCAGTTTAGACTCATCTGCTGACCAGGAGTATTTGCCTGGTTTTTTGTTTTTAATTTGTTTGTTTAGTTTTTTAGAGTATGTATTTCGAAACCAATTTAATATGAAATTTTTCCACCAAATGTACTTTGTTTCCAAGGGTTATTAAATCTGCTTCCAGCTGATTTCAGTATTCAGATAGACTTAACCCAAAGACCAGGGTGAAAGAGCAGCACAAGATCGCATGCACCACTGGCCTGGGTGGCTCCGTTGCTCCCAGAACACCAGGGTGTCACCATGGAGCTTGTTCCTCCGCAGAGCACCTGTCGCCCAGGTGAACCGATGCTCAGTAGTAACAGGAGTGGCCCTTGCGGCTCACTGAAGCACGAAGAGCCTGCTTTTTTAAAGTATACAACATTGCGTCTGACCTCATTTCATGACACTTTGTTTCTGCTGGGAAGAAGCAAGAGTCCCAGAGTGGTGTGAAGTGCAGAGGCTTTGTGTTTTTATTTGAATCACAACCTTGTCATCTAGTGCAGCAGAGCAGCAAGGCTAGGGAGGATCATGAGATAAGCAACCATGTTCGTGGTTCTTGAAAAAACGGTTTTGTGATTCATTCAAATGTCTGCTGAAGCAACAGAATGGAAATGAGGAAATCACAGATTATGAAGTCTTATACACATTTATTCACTAGTTATAAATGTAATCTTTGATTACTGATATGTTATTAGATTCTTTTCATGTGTTCTTATTTAAACATAGATGTATTGATGAAGATAGTAAGTGTAATGTTTAATTACTGGCTTCTTAAGAAGTAAGTATAATGTTTAGTTACTGGCTTCTTAAGAATTGGATAGCCTAATTTATGGGAAAAAAAAAAAAGACAAGTGAATAAAGAGGATAAAAGTTGAGTTGAAAATTACCTTTAGGGATTTAAGTGACTTGTTAGAATAAAGACTAGAAGACAAAAGCTGTCAGGAAAAAAATGTGTCTTATTCGCTTTTAAATATCCACGTTGAATTACTTCCCTTCCTAAATAGGTATCTTTCCTTTGCTCTCAGGAATGAAGAGAATGATTTGAGATGTCTAATGATGGCCTTAAATTTTTCTCTTTTATTCATCTAATAGAACATATTTTGCATCGGTTCTGATTATGGATTGCATAAGAAAGCACTGGTTCAGTTTACCTTTCCAACAGAGGAATTCAGGGATTCCTGAGGGTTAACTTCCCAGTTAGAAAAGATATCATCTGGATTTTAAACTCAAGCTATAAAAGATATCAATTGCTTAAAAGTACATCAACAGATAACTTGTATTAGTTAATTTCCCCTGAAAGGATAACAGCTTGACCCTTTAAAAAACTGCATTTAATATTTATGAACAAAGACTAATTACTCCCCTGGAGAGAAAAACCTTACCTCCACAAAATAACCCAATTAAAACTTGTCCACCTGTTCTATCATTGGAGATCATCTGCATGTGTAAGTAAGAAATGGTTAATGCTTCCTTATTTGCTGACATTAGCAGGAACTATGTATGTTTTGACCTAATCACTGGGACAGGATAAATGCCACCCAAAGTTTCAAATACTTGATTTACAAGAAAAATGCCAACTGATGTCTTGGTAAGAGGTTGCTGAACGAATTTCAGAGTTTTTCTCCACGTCTCATGTACTTTTTATTTACAATAACGTTCAGTCAGAATACCCAGTTAATATTTATCACGAGATGTGCAGTTGGTTTCTGACCGTAACTGTTGGATGGGGTTCTCGTAAACGTTGAACAACCAGCTCCCTGGGAGGGAAACCAAAAAAAAGAATCACCTTGATTTATTACGTTTGCTGATTTCTGTGGTAGAAATAAATACTAACACCATCGCTGTTTTCAAGCAACCGGTATGAATGAGGTCACTGAACGTGGACTGGAGAAACGATACATACAGTCAGCTCATACCCGCCAGTGCCTGCCAGCCTCAGCTCACTGCTGGAGGGTCTACACTCAGAATCCCACCATTTTCCTTCTAACATTTGAGGGAGGTGTCAAGTGGAAGGTACGGGATCGCTCTTCCATAGCCTCTACCAGTATTAGTGAACGTGACTGCCTCCTGTGAGCAGAGCTGTGGGCGGTAGGCCCCTCCTTCTGTTGGGACGAAATTCCTCCGTGCTCCTTGGCCAGTGAAAAAGCTAGAAGAGGGTTCAGACAGTTACTGAATCGCCCCTGTTTTACGATACCCACCTTGCTTCATCTGCAGTCACCAGATCGCGCCGTAAAGCTCAAAGTGGAATAATACCGAGAGTGTCTTCCCAAGAGAGATTTAGAAAATTATCATCTTATTGCCTCTTGAAAACATTGGCCTTTTTCCTCCTCGTTCAGCTTCTCCCAGGATACCTGCCTGTCAGGTTTTCAGTAGATTCTTTGGGCTTTGTCATGGCAACCAGGCGCCTTGGCCAGACTCCTGATGATTTCCAAATGTTTAATTATCTCTTGTTTTCAGCGTGCTCATCCTGTCACTCGTTTTTGTTTTTGTTTGTTTGTTTGTTTGTTTTAGCATGTCCACCCTTATACTTCTTGAATAGGTCCTTGTCGTGTGCTTATAATCAGATTAGTGTTCCATTATTTCTCCCCTCCTCTGTTATTGGGTACATTTATTTGAAGCAAAGGCAGGTCCCATGCCGTACCCTATCCTTTTTTTTTTTTTTTTTTTTAATTTTATTGTTGTTGTATTATATCCATCCCCTTTTTGCTCCCCTTCTATCCTTAACAAAACCGTTACAAAAGCCCTACCCCTAAACCCTGTGGTTTAGATGAAGTGATAGCCAAATTAATTATTGGCTATCAAATTAATATTCATACACATTTTAACTTTTATAAAGGATAGAATCCAATATGAACAGCCCTTTTCCTACTTATTTCACTTAGGTCATTCTCTCCTCCTGGGGTCTCCCTCTCTTCCTTTCCTGCTCCCCCTGTCCTTCAAGACTTCTCAGAGACACCCTTCCTGTGAGATCTTCTCTAACTAGTCTCCTCTGCTCCAAGGCCTAATTGTAGGTTCTGCTCTTATTTTTCTTGGGGCTTCCTTAGCCATCCTGTGACCCTTCTGGTAGTACTGGTACGTTTATTGTAATGGCTGGTATTTTCTTTCCAAAATTGTATTCAGACATTTCAAACCCAGCAAAATGCCTGTGTCATAAGTACCCATAGATAATCTAAGTAGAATTGCCAAGTAGATGTCTTTATTTCATATACATCTTTTTTTTTTTTTTCCTCCTGATTCCAGAAGGAAATAAGTAGCCCATATCCACTCCTTTTATTAGACAGTCTTTCCTGACCAACAAAAGAGCTTCCTGCTTTTGGATTAAGTATACACAATATTTTTTGGAGGTTTACTTCTTGATTCCTTCACTCATCAAATATTTATTAAACTAGCTACTCTTGTCACGGACACAGAAGCTGAGACTTGAAGGTTTCAGTGAGTGATAGCTTGGCTATAAAATCTGTATGTAATTGGGGATGGTTCAGTTCAAGGCAAGGACTAAATGTTTCCGTTCTAAGTGGAGGAAGGGATCCATGAAAGTGCCATCATTCGTCCATTTGTTGATGTCAGTGATTCAGTGACTGATGTTTATAATAGTCTTTGCTGTGCCAGGCACTGCCAGGAGCTCTTAGTGCTCACAGATGAGGCCACTTAACCTGTGCCACGTCAGTGGCACACGGGAGAGAGTCATAACAGAAAACTCAGTGGGTAGAATATGCTCATGCGTGGCAGTCCCCAGGGTGCTCTGGGCCCAGGAGAGGAGGGCAGGCCAGCCTCCCTGAGTAGTTTCAGTGGTTCTTGGGTAGTCATTTGAAGAATGAGAATAAGGAGTAAACTAGGCAGATGAAAAGAGCAAGCACATTCGAGACTGAATCGTCAGTATATTTCAAGTCAAACAAGCATGAAAAAAATACAGGATGTTCCAGGATAGCTGTTCCTGCTAGCAGTTCCGTGTAACTGGGGTTGGCGGTTGCCAAGGGCCATCTGTGAGGAAAGGAAGCACACGGAGGTGCCAAGTGACAGGGACTTTCTGAGTTCAACTGCAGAATTGAGTCTTTCCCTGAAAGCTATGGGAAAACCACTGAATGATTCATGCGGGACAGGGATAGAGAGAGCAGGTTTGTGTTTCAGTCACCTTGTCCTGCACATGATTGTAAAACGGGCAGATCTTAATAATATTTAATTTGGGCAGACTACATATTGCTCTAGAAGGGGCTAACAAAGGATAAAAGTGATTCAATGGCAGGTTTAGGCAATTGTTGTGCCATCCAATAAATTCATCAGATTATTGTTATCTAAAACAATGTCTCCTTTCCAAGCACCAATTTTATGTTATTTTAGACACTTTCTGCTAAGTGGCATAGAAAATTTTTTAAAAAATGTATTGCTCACGGCAAGGAGTTAGTAGTCTCTGCAGCTGATACTGCTGGAGAGAGGGGGTAGAAAAAAGGAGGGGGAAGCGAGAGGGAGAAGAAAAAAAAGACAAAAATTGGAAAGGTGAAGGAGTAACTATAATTAAAGAGCCAGTTCTTCAGGGTACCGGATGCCACCGAAAGTATTTTATTCCGCGCTGCAAAACTCCTTCTGTTGAGTAAGTGACTAGGAATTAATAAATGAAAACATGACAGCGATTCTGGAGATGCCGTAATTGATGTGATGTTTTTGTTTATGGGACTAATTAGGCCTGATTGACTTGCAGATTCCAGCAGCCCTGGCAGAACAGCCTTAGTCCACATTTCAGCGCCCTGCTGGCTGCAGGACTGAGGCCTGGCGGGGTTCAAGGGCATCCGCTGGGTCTGAGATACGCTGATGGGGTCGCTGATGGGGTCACGGCGCAGGCGTTCCAGTCTGTGACAGAGATCCCAACACGTCCCCCGTGTAAGTCACAGCGTGCTTGCTTTAAGCTCCGGCCTGCGAGCCCAAGTTATGCCACAGATGAGTATGTCAACTTGGTTTCTGAAGGCCATGTTATTAAATAGATTTTTTATGTAGGCAAGGGTTTCTCATCTGCTCTATTGACATTTCAGGCCTGATAAATAGTTGTTGTGGGGGACTGTCCTATGCTTTATATATAGGAGGCTTAGCAGCACCCTTTTCTCTCTCCACTAGCAGTTTCCCTTCAGCCTTTAGTTTTTGGGGTTTTTTAAAAAATATTTTTTAAAATTAGTTTTAGAGATATGGGGAGGGAGGGAGGCAGAGAGGGAGAGAAGCATCAATGTATGGTTGCCTTTCACCTGCCCCCAGCTCCCAAGCTGGCTGGAGACCTGGCTTGCAACCTGGTTATGTGCCCTGGCTGGGGAATCGAACCAGCGACCTTTGGGTCTGTAAGCTGGTGCCTTATCCACTGAGCCACCAGTCAGGGCCCAGCCTTTAGTTTTGACAGCCAGACATGTCCCCAGATAGTTCCAAATGACTCCCAGTGGACAAAGTTGCCCTTTCTTCTGAGCCATAGATGGGAACATTAAAAAGTTAAAATAAAAAAAATAGTTTCATTAACCTTTTTATGGGCTAATTGCATTTATTAATTTCTCAAATATATGTATCTTTATAGAAATATAAACAAAGATGTAGATTTGTTTTGGTGCTTTGCTTGAGTGCTCAGATTTAGAGAATATTTCATGGAAGGAGTAAATCTGAACTATCTGTGAAACTAATTTAATATATGTGAGATTTTTATATATTTAAAATAATGAACAGAGAAAGAAAACTAAATCACAGAAATGTGTATCAAATAAAATAGGTGTAATTCCTTGACAACTTACATATTTTTACATCACAATAGCAGAAGTAGGATTAAATTGGCAAGAACATAACCAAAAGGTTATGTCATAGTTCACAATGTTGCAGTTGTACGTTGTTTCAGAATTTCATTTTTATCTGCAAAGTTAATATAGTTCCACTTTTGAAATGTTATTGCTAGAATCTGAAACTAGTATTGAGATATAAATTTAAATTGTTATGGGAATATATGTGTACCTTACACACTAAGAACCACCCAACGGCATGGTAAAGGATATTGAAGTAAGCATTTAGAAGGAGTATGCAACTCTTACTAAGTTGAATAGAGGTATTAGAATTTTTCCAGCTACATTCATAGAAGATCAATAAATTTGTAAGAGGATGAGGATGAAACTGGTTAGATCAGGAAGTCTCCGAGAGGAAGAGGATGAAGGTGGTGGATAAATGATCCAATGAAATGGATTTGTCCTAGCTCAGCATTAAACTACGTTAGCATTTTTTCCCCATTAAGTTTTTACTGAGCACTCTGACTATATGGAAGACACTGTGGTGGCAAGCCAGGGGCTTACATGATCTCATTGATTCTGTAAAACAGCCCACGCTGAGTCAAGTATGGAGAGTTCCGTGTCAGAGATGAGAAAGCTAAGAAGTAAATGCTTAATATAGGTCATATGGTCAGTCAACATCAGGACCAGAGAAGGAGCTTCAGTGCTCCAGTCCTTTCTTTCCTGAATATACTCAACAAGTACCTACAGTGTACCAGCGGCTTTGCAGTGAAGAAAACATGGTACTTCTCAGGTGTCAGTTCCTGCCCTAGTACATAGGTAATGACCTTCTTCAGATCGTCCTCACATCTCTTTCTTTTTCATCCTTTTCCTCAAGCATAATGAAGAATGTGATTTATCCATTCACGTAGTGGCTGGCCCCCGGTAACATAACCTGTAAGCTGATATAGTAGCCATATTCCATCAAAACCTTTCCATAAAGAGAATCTATCAGGAGAACATTTTGTCCCCACAGTAGGTTACAGAATCAGGATGTCCTTCTCCTTCATGCTCAACCCCTGGAATAGAGTTCTTTCTTTTTCTAATTTGATCACCTAAGTTCTGTGGTTGGTGGAGACTGTATCATCTTTGTTTAGCAGTGCCTGCCTCTTTTATATTTAAAATTCCTTAAGATAAGTGACATCTGTGTGCAATGTAGCTATACTGTGACTTACAATAACTTTGTGTTTTGTTATCTCAGCAAGAGATCACTTGCAAAGAGACAATGTACCCTTTGTGAATTCTAGTAAAACACTGCATGCTTTGACATGTCTAGTATATGTGCAGCATGACAGAGGTCAGAAAGGATAAATTCGTTACATATCAGCCAGCACTCCAGAAATCCACCTCCAGTCAGAATTGATATGAAAGTGGAAACGTGTCTGATGTCCTAAATGATATGGCCATCAGATACGTTCTCGAAATGGTAAAAAAGAAGCTCTCGCTGCACTCTGTATTTATGGCCCAAATTGACCCATGAGTGAACAGATTTAATTTGGAAGTAAAAAATCTGTCTTCAAAAACATTTTATGTGGAACATATTTATAACTTTCGACTATTTTGAAAACCCAGTCCTGCCAATAGAATTGAGCTTCTCATAAATAATTTTAAACTAGTAAGCAGCCAACCTGGGAAAAAAGTCAGACGTGGTGAGAGAGTATAGCAGCGAGTAAGTCTGTTATTACAACAGTGAAAAGGAATCCAGTTTATTTTGTGACTTGTTCTGCCTTTGTGTGTGTGTGTGTGTAACCACTTTTGAAGTTTTAAGTGAAGATCCCTGTTAGGATTGGTTACAAATGTCCTAGGAGCTCTGTGAAAAGAGTCTGCTCTACCCAAATGCTGAACTGTCTTCCAAACCTTTTGTAACTGACCTGTCTTCGGGGAGAGGTCATCTTCAGAGGGTCCCGGCCTGTACCACCAAGCTGCGATGTTTGCAGCTGGCTTATTTAGAGAGCATTTAACTGTGCCACGGTTTGAAATGTAAATATACGCAGGTCACACATCTTTAGTAAATTTGCCACTAGTAAATATATTTTGAGATTAATTTCCTAAAGAGTAATCAATCCAAAGCTCACTGGTTTAGCAGTTTGTAAATTTTGAAAGTAAAATGGATATGCAGCCTGAGCACATTTTTTTTTTTAATCATTTTGATCATTTTTAGTCATTTTTGTTACATAGTTAGCTAAATCTCTTGCGACTTAACGTTTCTCTTTAGGTTCCAGCAAATGCATAAAATGGTTGAATGTTTGCTATTTCCACAGGGCTGCACCGCAAAGGAAAACAGCTCACACATTAATACTGTCATTCGTTCTCTGCCTGAAGTCTTAGAGCCTTCCACTTTCCAGTTTTGATATCTCAAATTGGACGAATATAATTGAGTCTTTAAGCATAACTTATCTTCTCTGACTAATAGAGAACTTGCTGAAAAAATAACTTAAAAAGACGCCATGGGGTCTTGTTGGTGATGTTAAGCAGTTTCATTTTTATCAAAAAAATCTTAGCTTCCGAAAATAGAGTTAAGGAGCGTTTGCTTAATTTTACCTTGTCTTAAGAACAGTTTGGGTCCAACTGATACAGCCTTGAGGTTGTATAACAGAACTACATTATTCTAATTACACAATTCTGTTAAACGGCTTTCAAAAGACTGAAAGTTTATGCAGTTTTGTTTTCCCCCCAGAATTCCAAGGTAGTTTCCAGGGACCTTTTCTCTTCTGAGAGTTTCTATTATCTTAAAAGGAGAACATAGCTCAAATATGGGCCTGTCCCAAAAATATCAAGCCAATGTCAATATAATTGAAATAGTTTTCGAGACCGACACTTCAGGACAGACCTGCTAGATGTGAATATGATGTATGTGTGTGGCTATCTGGGGGAATGAAGGGAGAGAGAAATGTTTGGACTCAAAAAGATAGAAAGGAATCTTTCAAAAGCCAGGCAGCCGAGGCCAAGGCCAAGCGTCCAAGGATGGTAAATTTGCAGCAACCTAGGAGGAAGACCTGACCGACAGTCCACGAACCTTCATTTCTTTATCTACAAAATTAGGTGTGGGTGCAGCTCTGGTTCTAAATTCTCATCTTAACTCCCACCGTTTAGTAACTGCGAAATTAAAATTGAAAAAAGAGGGAAGGAGAGTCGTCTCAGTGATCCCGTTGGAGCTGGAAAGCTGTTAACTAAGTTTGTAATCCAAGCCAGAGGGGTTGTTGCTATTTGAATATTGAGTAAGAGCTTTCCAACCTTGTATTCAGTTACCATCAGAAATGTCTTATTTCGGTCTTCAAGACCAAGACAGGTCTCATTTCAGGACACACTTTTGTAGAGAAAGGGCCCGTTTTTCTATCAGATGTAATTTTTGCCAGTTGATGTTTTTTATAGCACTGAATGTTATTCCTTTTCAATCTGTTTTTCTTTTTCTTTTGCTGTGTGAGTCATCTTGCCACACTCTGCAGAGTATAATGCGATGTCCTCAGCACCTAATAAACTGGCAGATACATTTCCATTTGAATGTGGACGCTATGGAAAATTTAACTGAATTAAGCCATCATGCCTCGCTTATTTTTAAGGGGTCTACGTTGGAAGATTAACGAAGGAATATTTCAGTTTATTGTTATATTTTGGAAATGTAGCGATCTGATGTTTTGAGAGGATAAATTATGACAGGTGCAAGACTGAAATTTAAGTACGTAGGCAGAACGAAGAAACAAGTATCACAGCCAATTAGGAAGGTTAGCAAGTTTTTGAATGTCATAGTCATCCTTTGTTGTTTTTATTACCCATTATGTAAATGAGGGACATCAAAATCACTGCTTGCTAATTAGTTATTTGGAATGGTGACTTAAGACAGATTTTCTTTAAATACCATCTCATTTGCCCTTAATTAACAGTCAAGTAATAGTTTTCAGAATATTAGACAATTACCAGTTTGATGTATCAAAGATAGACTAAAATAATAGTGTTCATATTTTTATAGTAAAACCAAAGATGTGTTAGATAGTTACATAAAGTTGATTATGCTTTAATTCTAAAAGGAAAATAGATTAGACATAGTTTATCTTGTTGGCTCTTCAGTGATTTGGTTGGTTTAGGGAAAGTAGTGATTTAAGGCAAAATTTGATGGTTATATATTTCTAAATAATTTTTAAAGGAGGATTTCAAACATACAGAAGTGGAAAGAAAAATTTTTCTTGGGGGTGGATGGTGGGCTTGCATTTTAAAGCAAATTCTAAATGACAATTTCTTGTGTAAATGCCTTTTTACATACGAAGACTTTTTAGTGAGGATTTCTTATTTTCTTGGTGAGAAACATTTAAGTTTAAACATAACTATAAATCAGAAGGGAATAGCCCAGTTACAGAAAGACCACTTATAAAATCACTTTTGTAATTTACAAATTATTATATGTACCATGATTTTATATTTGCAAATCATCCAGTGCTCAAAGTTCTAACATAAAACAGTTATATGGTTATTTTATTCACTTTTCCAGAGGAGAGAGTTGGTTAGAGAAGGGCCATTTTCATTGGTTGCCCAGCGGGCACGTGCAATGACCTGCTAAAAACAGAATGCCACGAGGCATCGTCAGCTGGAAGTCATCTGTCCCCCTTCGTGTCTTCGGTGTTGGCCACCAGTGCCTCCCAGCAGCACTGGATGTGGTCACTTCCCAGCTTCATGTAAATCATTTAGTAGCTACACTACTGTGACTTAAACCCACAACGCTGACATATAGGCCTTGGCATTTCCTTTACATATCAGGACCATTCAAACCAGGGTGTGAACTTGGAGGCAGAGGAAACAGGCTGAAAATGGGCCGGATGCGATTGCCGGGAAGGTGAAATTGATGCATGGCCTGTGGAATGATCTAGATAAAGTTTTCCAAAGAAGAATCAAGTGTTCAGTGTGTACCTGAATGTGGAAAAATGATTGCAGGAGTAGCGGAGGGCTTCCAGGATGTTGGAACTGTGAACTGCAGATCGCCACCCCAGGGTGCCCACCACCCACAGGGCTTCCTTTGTGTTCGCAGAGGTCACAAGAGGACTTGTAAAGGGGGAGTGATTATTCTTCCCATGGACAAAGAACTGACTTCATGTTATTTCTTGGAATGTGTCTGTTATTATGTCTTGTTTATATGAAAAAGAAGGTATCTTTTAAGCGTACATTATGAGGAGTGCAGGTTATTAGTTCCTTTTGAGAACAGTCGTATTCTGCGGTGAATGAAGATGGGTTTGCTCCAGATTTTCTTTTCTTCTTCCAACTAAAGCATCGATGCTGAAAGTCTCCTTTTGGCAATTTGTTTATAGCTCTTCTCATAATGAAGTGTGGAGAATTGGAGATTAAGTTCATTGAAATCATAAATGCACTGCAGTCTGTAGATTATCAGTTAGTCAAGATAAACACCACTGATTAGTGTTGAATTATGCACACAAATATTTACAACAGCCTGGGTAATGAATTCATAGAAGTAAATAATTATTTAATAATAGAGACCTATTACTTAAATTTCCATACATGTCTCGAATCCTGAAAGGATTTTTCTTTCAACTGGTTAATGCTGTTGTATAATTTAAGAGGTATTTGCAATGCACTATAAACCACATTTATTTCCCTTTAGACTGTGGAAGATCCAGGTTTAGGTATCAACCCTTTGTTTCCAGGAGAATTTTGTACCTATTTTTATATTCCTGCTATAGGACACATCAATATACACTGAAGTTCAGAGTTTGAAGTGTAATATGAAACTATAAAGGAAGCAAAAAATTTCAGAAACAGTTTTTAAATTAATTATTAAAATGCTTATAATTTTTAAATGTAGGGGTTTTTTTCTAATGACTGTTTTCTGTTAAATAGTTCAGATATGTACAAATATTTGACTCAGTTGTCTTAGAAAATATTGTCACATATTGTCCTGAAGGGATTGAATGGAACTGTACTTTAATTGTTTATCTCTCCTGTTTCCGTCTTTTGTTTAATGCTGTGAAATAGTTCTGGCTTTATCATTGGATTAGAGATTCTTTGAAAGTGGCATTGTTATCTGTGGTTACCTGAAGTATGAAGTTGTTTCAGAAGCAGAATGGCATGGGCATGGTGGCTAAGACTTGCTGACTGTTAGCTGTTGCAATCTTTCCATTTGACAAGTTGTCATGAAGGTGATCATGTATTATTAGATCAAGCTGAGAGGCGAGCCAGTGCCCAAGGAACCTGAAATAGCAGTCTTGGCAAATAGTGTGTTTTGAGGAATGGGGCTTGTTATGAAAGATGCAGCAACATTGCATCATTTGTCCCACGTCCCCCATCTCTTAATAGACGATGTGAGTGAGGTACCATGATTCCACTCTGCACCTGGAGGTCTTCAGGCTGACTCGGTTCACCATCTCCTCCTGATGTATATCCTTTTCCCTCACTTCCTCTTTTCCCTTTTCCTCTTTTTCCTCTCAACTCAAAGTGGGATAGGGAGTAGGGGTCATGGTTGGCGATCATGCACCAACTTTCTATCGCTTGAACCCCAAAACCTGTGGCAGTCAAGTAAATACAGCAATAACTGTGAGGCTTTTCCAAGTAGTTGAAAGGTTTTTATTGTAAGAAGCTGTTCATAATAGTTATTAGTTGTGCCTTTCTTCAAAGGTGTCTTCCTTTGTGACAAGATGACATTTTGCTATTTTTAATAGAATTATGCCTGAGTATGATGTTTTTCCCACCGAATTGGCTGGGCCCTTGTTCTTATGTAGGCCTCTGAATCTGGGTTGATTTGAAAACTGCATTGCTACAGCTCTCCTGCTAGACCACATGCAGAGAACCTAACCCCTAAGTGGTAGAGAAGAGGTCGTGTAGCTGGGTATTAAGTAGTTCTAGAGCCCAAATTAAGAGCTTCAAACTTGACACTTGAATTTATCAGCCATATGACTGTTAGCTAATTGCTTAACCTATTTTGGTTTCAATGTCATCATCCATTTTTTGTGGGTAATAATAATGTCTACCAAAGAGAGGGATTGTAATGGTTTAAATAAGCAAATATATGAAGCCCTTAGAACAGTGCTTTGCCCACATAATAGGACTATACATGCTACTACTGGTCATGATGTGTCTGGTGACAAATTATTGATGGAATTAAACCTACGCCGTGACATACCTCAGTATTTTGGGAGGTAACATTCATGATTCAGAATCTTTGACACTTACTTGTTTAAAATTCTTTAACATTGAGTAAGTTATCTTCTACAGTGCCCCAATTTCTTTTACAATGAGGAATTACTATTACATTGGTTAATTTATTATTTGATAAAATGCACAGCTGTCATAAGCTGTGTACAAGGACAGAGAATTAAGAATATTTCATCTATTCTTGCAATGCAAATGAGATGTAGTAGTGCACTTGTTCATATATTTATCAGTTTTAATGTTTTTATTTTACGATAGCTGAACTCACATTTTACTACTATGAAATAGGTATAAAATACAAACATGCTTTCAATGCTGTTACCTCTCTGAATTTGTTTAAATGTTTAATAGTGTCAGCCTCCCTGCTATTTATATAATAGGTGAACAGCTTTTTGCCAAACCCTTTTCAATGTACCAACATAGCATTGCTTCTTCCTATAAAAGATTTCCTCTTTGAAAAATTTCAAAGCTTTTACATTCCCAATATTATCAAGAAACCCTTTCTAATAATATACATTATTGATGTGGGTTTGTGGTAGACCTAATACTGTATCAACTATGTTTTGACTTACAATATGAATATCCTGCATATTTATCGTATACTGAACAGCTTAAAACTAGGCTGGAAACAATAGCAATTAAATATAAAGACTTGCTTTATAGGAGGTTTACCGCTGACATTTCCAGTAATTAACCTTGAGTTTATCTGTTGGAGACTATAGAGTAAATTAATAGAATGTACACTGAAGCAGGAATTCCTATACATGGAGCTCTTTGCTAAACTTCCAGCATGGTCATTTCTGAAAAATTGTATCCACATAGGTGATCTTTTGCCAACCAATGATCATAATATAGGCTAATTATAGTATTCCCCTGTGCACCGGAAACCACCTGGGGGTGCATAGTAACTTTTCTTGGAGTTTCAGATATTAAAGTGGTCTCATACTATCTTTCAAGCTATTGTTTTTCTTGTACTTTATATTTTTGGCAAGTGGTAATTTCCTGGGACCATTCCAAATTACTCAGAATTATCTTTATTATATTTATTGGAACACAGATTTTCTCAATAACATTTTAATAATTGCTGCAATAAGCAGTGCGGAAACAGGAGGTTGTAGTAGGATTGTTGAGTATTTTGTTTCTCCTTGTTTTTTTGATTGTTTTGCATTTTTTAATTTGACATTTTTTGTCAAAGACTTAGATGAAGATAGGTGAAGGGTTAAAGTGCCCTATCTCTGCTTCATCAGAATTGGTGAAGGATTCCAATTTTCTCAAGGTAGACTGAGGTTGCTGACAAGTACAACTTTTACAAGTTGCATAACCTTGAGATAAAAATTTTCCTTCACTATTCATCACTTACTATGTTCTCTGTGTTTTGAGAAGTCTTTTGTTACAGATCTGAGGTTTAAACGGTGCGTCATAAACTATAAAAATAGCAAGTACCCACGAAATCCAACATTAATCATTATAGAACGTATGGGTCCTTGAATACCTAAAATGCAGTGCCTGAAATGATTAAAGGAAAAAAATAAAGTGGAATCATTTGAGAATTTGTCACAGCCTTTTATCTTCTAGACTGCTCCTTCCACCCAAACTTTGATGTTTATTTTTGGGCCGAATTGAGGCTCCTCCCCAAAGAGAAAGGAGAAAATGAGAAGATAGGGGACATGGGCAGGCACACAGGAGAGGGATGGGAGATCTTGTAGATAATTAATTGATCACTGGTATAAGTCCTTAAAGAGGTTTTGAAATAGGTTTGATAGCTTTTGCCTTACCGTCTTGCCCCCTAAGACTTGGCTAAAATACCCAGAGTATTGAGTAAATAATATTCCTAATACCTTAATACATTATATTAAACCCTTCATGTGGGAATTACTACCTTTTTAATGCTATATTTTAATATAGTTTTTACACATTTTCCTGAATTAGCTTCATTTTTTTATTATTTATGTACTTCAAATGTATATATTCCACTACATATTTTTCTGAGCATTGAGTTACTATTATTTTGTCCCTTTAAACATTTATACGTTGTTGTTGGGAACTATATAAGAAGACTGAATTGTAAAAATATTCATAAGCCAATTCCAAGTGTAGGGTTTATTTTTTCCTTTTTATTAGCAAGTCCTTATAACATAGTATTTGTGAGGTACACAATAAATAAAACAGAGGCAGGAGTAAGGGGATTAAACTGGCTTTGTATAAGGAAATACTTCCTTATTTTTAGACAGATCCAAAATGTAAAAATCCTACATCTTTTCCCAAACTAGTATTTTATAATAGATATTTTCATTATAACAAGTTTTATTTTTACATTACATTTATATAAAAGGTAGCTCTAAACTCTGCCTGTATTCAGACTTAGTTGTAACAAAGCCTGAATTGAAAGAACACATCTGAACTTGGGGTTGAGTGTGAATATGGGTACATGTGAAGATTGCAGAAGTTTATAGGTTTTCTTGATAGACTATGTCTGTATACTTGAAGCAAGATGTAGGAAAAAGCCCAGAGCATACCGAATTAGTGTATATTCTTACATGCTAAAAAATAAAAATAAAAATGAAATCTACCTATAAATGCACAGCTTTCTTTAAACAGTTTTTTGCTTACAGTGTGAATATTTAAAATTTGAATACATTTAAAAGATAAATAATTATGATTGGTTACTTGTTGAATTATTATAGCATGAGAGGGAAGTATGGCCTGTGTTGTTTATTGGAAAATCCATCACAAAAATGATTTTGGTGATGATTGAGTATACTCCATAGCTAGCAAAATTGAATTTTATTTTACTTTTCCACATTTGTACTCCTGTGAAAATTGGTCTTAATATATAAATATATATTCTTTTCATTCACACATGGCCATGTCCCCCTGCATTTCTATGGAAGGAACATTATCCCTAATTAAAAATGCTATCTGGTTTAGCTTTGTAACAGCTGGGTGAGAAAAGACTGAAGTTTGTGTTCCTCTAAAAGGCTTAACTTTGTTTCAAAGTTAGTGAAGTTGAAGACTGTGAAGGTTTTAGTGATTTGATGACAAATAATTGTTTGGTTGAGTTATCACTTTATTTTTCACATGCTCTTCTGACAACCTAACCTTGAGTAGAAGAGCTAGGAACATACTAGGTGTTTGAGATATGCTGGCTTCATTTCTCAATTGATTTACAAACAATCTTAGTGTAACCACGTAGTCATAACACACTGCTTAGTTACCCCAAGGACAGTATATTTAGACTTGTTTAGTAAGCAGAGGTGGTAATGTTTAATCAAGTAAGCAAATATAAGTTTGAAATAGTTTGCCTTGAAGCTCACTTGGCAGTAGAAAGAGCCAAGTAGAAAACTAGCCGACTGCTCTTACCCTGTTCGTCTTACGCAGTATTCAGCTGAATGCCACTCAATGATTTATTAAGGAAATTGCCCTAAAATTGTAATGCAAAGTCATAATTATACGAATGTGTCATGAATCTGTAACAGAAGCCTTGTCCCTTGCGGTGGTACAGTGAGCCGCATGTTTAAAAAAGGGTCAAAACCGAAGCCACACATTGTTAGTAAGAACTACAGGGATAATGGAAATAAGACTTTCCTGCCCCTTCTTTAAAACTTCAGGTAATTTGAAGTGTGAAAGACAAATTAAAACTTTGAAAATCCAAAGTCAATGGAAGAAGTGCATTTTTTCTAGAGGTTCTTTTTTATTTTTATAATACTTTTATAGTTATCACTTTTAGAGTACTTCTGTCTGTGAATGCTACTAGATATGAATCCGAGGCAATTATGCAGAGTACAGCGCCTCTTTAATAGTTTTCAGTTTGAAGACATTTGTCCTCAATGGCAGGATATAAGTAACAGTTGGATAAGTGTTCTCTAACATCTCCTATTGCATCGATCAGGGGCCTTTTCTTCTTTTTCTTACCCTTTAAATCCAGTTATTCTGACATTTTTACGACTCGAGTTTTGGTTTTGTTGTTGTCGTTCATGTTGTTTTTTGCTTTGTCATTTTTAGTTCTCTAATGGTAGTTTATCTTGTATATCATTCCATACTGACCAGGGTGTTTTCATGTATGATTGAACCTTCTGGTAGCATCTCTGGTCCTCAGCAGGGTGGTTCTTCATCCATCTCACAGCTAGAGAAGGAACAACCTACTTGATCCACTATCTGCTCTCATGGGCCCACGAGACATAGCTGCCCGGGAAGGTAGCATCAGTTTTGTTTTGATACAAGTTTCTACCATCGTTTCTCTGAAATGTCTTTGTGTTACCCACACAGAGCCTCTCTATCACACTGCTTGCAGAGAACGCTTCTGTGCAAGTTGCCTTGCTTTTGGGTGCTGAGATGAGCCCCCCTTTCTGTAGCAACAGCTGTGACCGTGGTGGAGCTTGGAATCCCAGCTCACACTGGGGATTCTTCCCGTGTGCCCAGGAATCCTGAAGGAGCAGGAGTGCCAGGTCAGGGGGGCGTCTCTCACTCCACTCTTTTATCTTAATTCCATGTGGGTGGGTTTGAGAGCATAAATCCATGGCCGTCACAGGTGACCATGACCTCGTGCAGCTTAAGAGCTGTTTATATGCTCAGGCAGAGCCAGAAAGGATTCTGAAAATAGCAGAGATGGGAAACCTTTGGTTCTAGAGAAATAGTGTTTCATGCATAGGGAATACATTAGATGAGATGAGATGAGCTGTGTAAAGGGTCCATTGTAAGGAGATCAACAAAGGTTTCTTATCCCTGAGGAATGGCTGGCAGGGAGCTAATTCCCAAGTGACAGTTCTCCCGTTGTGTTTGGAGGGGCCCTTTGGCAGCTCTGCGTGGTAGTGATGCTCAGGCTGAGAGGTGAGCACTTTCCAGGAGGTAGTTGTGTGGTGATATGCGTACCTCAGGGTCCTTTTACCCTGAAAACTATGCCTGTCACATTGGCAAACACACACACAAAAAACAAACAAACAAAAAACACAATGGTTTGGAGAGTGTACCTCTAAACTGTGACAGAAAACTAGTGATTTCAGGCACTCACTTGAAAGGACATTTGAGATCAATGGTACCGAGCTAAATCTACACCATGTGAGGGGGTTTCAGATGGCCTATTTATTACATTTGTCATTTATTTAGATTAAACGAGCATTTGACTCAGCAACGTATGTTAGTTGTTTGAGTAACAGAGTGGCAAACATTTCCCTGTCACTTTTCAAAATGTAAAATCTAAATGATTTGTATTTGGATTATCACAGACCTTCATATGCTTAGTGTACAGCAGAAGTTTATCATGTTTTATTTTAAGAAAAGTTGCACTTGATGAGGGCGGTTGGTGAAGATTGACTAAGGGAAACTCTGCCTAGAAGAAATGCTTCTTAGGAGAGTATCAATCGTTATACTTTTATCTCTATACCAGGTTATATTTAAACTTCTTAAGAGTCCTTTCCATATATAAAGTAATCCTTTATCCTGAAAGAGTGTTGCTCCTGGGTTTTTGCCTGGTTAGAGAGTCATGGAAAAGTAATTGAACATAAAATGTATACAGTCTGAAATGAATACCAACCAAATTCAAACTGATTTTTAGAAGTTACCCTTTTTTTTAAAAAATTACATTTTGTCAATTTAAAAATCATAAAATGCCCTGACAACACTGTGACAAACATATCGTAGAAAAAGAAACTAAACAACACATAGATGATAGTCATAGTGTTTAATCACAGGAAGCTCATTATTGAAGCATATCAAATAGGCAGTGAAGCAGGTCATTTTCAACGTTCACTGGCAGGTGCAGAGTATATATGATGTTTACTTTCCAACCTTTGATTTTAAAACCTGAAACCTAAATCTGCAGAGGACATTCTTGCTTGATAAAAACAGGCATTTGTATGTGTTCCTTCAGAAATGTCTAATTTTTTAAAAAGATCTTATTCATTATTTTTAGAGAGAAAAGGGCAGGGAGGGAGGAAGAAAGGGAGAGAAACATCAGTGCATGGCTGCCTTTCACCTGCCTCCAGCTAAGGACCTGGCTGGAGACCTGGCTTGCAACCTGGTTAGGTGCCCTGGCTGGGGAATCAAACCATCGAGTGACCTTTGGGTTCGCAGGCCAGTGCCTATCCACGGAGAAATGTCTTATTTTATAAACCAATGTTGTCAGGAGTTTAGATTTCTAAACTTTGTACCATTAGATGACCAGTTGTTCATCTGAGTACCCCCTGCAGATGTGATTCTTTAGTGGGCATGTTCTGTAGAACCTACGTGATTATTCACACTTTGGCGCTGAAAAGATGACTAAATCATAATGGTGTAGTTTTCAGAATTATTTGTGCTTTTTTAGGTAATGCAAAAGAGGTTCCACATCTCTAGTAGAAATCCCTGAAAGATAACTCTTTCCATGTGCAGGCAACATTATTTTTGAAGTATGATTGGCATCTTTTTTTCAATTTGAAAAACAAATAAGGTAAGGTTTTAAAAAATGAATGTAAAGGGTATTTTTAAAATTACACTTTTTTACGAATATTTCTTTTTCCTGTTTTTTGGTCTTTCAAGAGCTGTTGTTACCTTAAATAAGTAAAGTATTCCCCAGTCCTCTTTGAGGGCAGAAAAAGGGAAATTTATAGGACAAGTCTTCTTGCATTACTTTTTAATGTTTCACTTCAGGTGATTACGCTCCTGTGATTAAAAAAAAAAAAAAGAAAGAAAGAAAATCTTTATTTCCTAACAGGTTTCTTTCATCTAAAGTATAAAACTTCAAAAAAAAAAGGTGTATTTAGTTAAATTCTTCATGGATTTCAATTATATCAAATTATATTATTTCTGGATAATCAATAATATACATATTAATGCATATTAAGTATTTCATGCAGCCCCTTTTCCACATGACAGGTAATTCTATCCTCAGCTGATGAAGGAATTAAAAATAATTTAAAATTTTTACCAAAGGATGACTTTGTTATATATATATAATCAGTCAAGGTACATCATAATAGATGGATCCTATAAAAAAACCAAATTTTAAATGCATCACTTACTTTTCGGCGTGAGGTTGAAATGAGTCCAATCTGGGAACGAACTGCATGATAGAATTTCTACAAAACATTAATATTTATCTGTGGGTCACCACCTGAAGACTAATAGCGCTATGCCCAGAATTCTTGTCATGGACTATGTTAGTAAAACAGTAATAAAAATGACAGAGTAGTTCACTATTTCATATCCTGTGGCTGGTTATGGTTATCTGGCTGGAGTCTAACCCATATTAATCCCTTGAGTCAACAAGCAGGAACATTCAATGATGTACTTAAAATACTTTCTACCATGTGGTATTTAGAGTGTTTAGAATGTCAAAGGATCCTTTGTAATGATCTTCCCCTTGAGTGGTTCAAAAGATGTTTTTAAAGTTATTTTTCAAAGAGCACAGTGTTTGAAGACTTTCAGAAAATATAAATCTCATGGAGTACTTGGAGGTGGGGGAGCTTAGTTTTAGGAAAAGAAATCCCACCCTACGCTGAAGTGATATATTAGTCAAATAATCTATGAAAAATTCAAGAAAACAGAGTATGTGTTCATTTTTGGTTGAGAAAGGAACTTTTATTTTTTCATGAACAAGAGAACGTGTTTGGAGCTCCCATAGGGAGCTCCACCCTTCCCCATAATTGTGTTTTTCACATTTTATGCTCAAATGTAAATGACAGCGAGGAAAGCATAATGTGTTCATATTTTTCTTAAAACATATTAAAGCCTGTTGCCATGGAAACCACTTTTAATTGGCAAATCCCATCCTGTCAATATTCTCGAGCTTATTTTCCTTGGGTGCATTGAATTGTGAGAACTACTTCACCAAGTGAAACTCAGATGTGGCATTGTTCTTTGCCATGAAAGGTGCTCACGGTCAAGGATTGGTTTAAGTGAAGAATTTAGCTCTCACGTATCTGTCCAGGAATAGACTGCTGTAGAGGTTATACAGGTATTCCCAGCGCTGTGGTGTGTGCACACACTCAGGAGGCTTGCGAGTGAAAATCACAACTTGTCTTATTTCACCCAGCTGTAGTAGACGACTGTCTTACGTGGCAGAATAAACAGAGTTTGAAAACAATTAAAATCCTGTTGGCCTGTGTTGCAGTGGATCTGTGGTTCCCTGTGGCCTTGACATTCATAGCATAGAGTAGATTGATTTATTAGACACAAGCATAGATTGCAGCTTGCTTCTCCTGCATTTTCCCCCTCTAATCGATGCGGCGCAGAATGTCGAAGCAGGTATTTGGTGAGTTGGACTGGCTGCTGCAGTGTTATAAAAATAGATTAAGTAAACAGACGCGGCAGGCCAACGCAGCTTGGATTTTGAACTCTTCTGAGACCTAGGAGAACTTTCATAGTTTAGAGGTCTAGGGAGAAAGCAAATGGAGTCTTTGAGATCATTTTCATATTCTTTAATAAAGGAAGAATGATTTTACAGTAAGGAATCAGGTGGTGGTATCTATTACCATTATTTCAGAGAGCTTTATCCAAAAGCTTCAATTTTTATGCTATTCTAGTCTGCTGTGCAATTTTTTTTTTGCCTTGGCTATTTTTATATTACCGCAGTAGCGTACCCTGCATCAGGCGCAAGGCAGCACTGCAGTTGGTGTTGAATGTAAAACTGTTATTAAACGAAAGCTAACAAAGTAAATCCTTGGAAAGAAAGGAGTCATCTCCAGTGAAGACTGGCTTTATTTAAAGTAAATTTTCCTTCTAAAAATTAAAATGTGAAAGGAGTAAATGGCACTGTCTGGTTCCTCCTTCCAAAGCCACGATTTCATATAGTCAAGAACTAAAATGTGTTTAGTCACTCCTTTTAATTATCCTCTACTGTTGCAGTTTTTTTTTTTTTTCAAGTGTTCCTTTCTCATATATCATCTTTGTCTCTTGAAACTGTACTCCTTGCATTTTTGGTTAACAAATGACTTTGTCCCTCTTGTCAAAAGTCACAGCAAGCATTTATGTGTGCCTACTTCAACTTTTCCTTAATAAAGTGCCATTGTACCCTTCTAATTCATATGTTTCTTGAGCAGTTGTGATTCTCAGAATGTCATGATTACTTATATATGTAGAAAAATTATCTGCACTATTTGTATCTATACAAATGGTGTGTGTATGTGCATATAGGTGTATATGCACAAACATGGCTTTATGGGTAGATTGGACTATTTCATAGATGTTCAGCAGCCTAAGAAAAGGGATAAAAAGGGTATTTTTTCCTTTTTATTAAATTTATTGGGGTGACACTTGTTCACAAAATGATACAGATTTCAGGTGCACAGTTCCACAACACATCATCTGTACACTAATATTAGCTGATATAAAGGATGGCAAATCAGCTAACTAAGGCCATTTTAAAAATGAAAGAGAAAAGTACGATGAAAAATTGTAGGCTACAGCTCTCTGTTCAATGCTTGATTCTCTAAGCCACAGGACCTGCACAGTTATAGCTAGACACCCCCCGCCCGCCATCCGTTATCATTTTTGAATATCCAGAAGATTCTTGGCATGTCATCAGTGGTGTTGGTGCTTGGGAGGAAATTTCAATCATGTGCCCTGAGGCAGTTCAATCACCTAGAGATGGCACCTAGTTGACACCCATCTTAGTATGTCCTTGCTAACTGTGTCCCAGGAGCTGCAACTCTGTCTTAGTGGGACATTTCCACATTTGGGAATTTACAACTGTCCAGGGACATAAAGCTTTAAAATATCGAGGTTCTTTTTAAAGCAGTGCTAGAAACGCAGGGTTTGAAAAAAACGAACCAAAATTAACAAAGATTCAGTTATAGTTTTTAGATCTTCAGCTTTGCTAACCTGCATGTCCCAGTCTCCTAACTGAATGAAACAAGGTTCTTCTGTCTCCTCTCTGCCTTCACTCAGTTCCTGTTCTAAAAGCATCTTGTCTTGGTCATGGGGGCATCAGGCCCCCAGTTCAGTTCTTCTGTCTCCCCACCTGACACCCAGCCTGGGCTATGTGACTTTGAGGCTGCGTGAGTAGAAACTCTGTGGGAAGCGGGCAGGAGACACAGAACTTCTGGGCAATGGGCAGCAAGTCTGGTTGAGAGACCAATCGGCTGAAACTGGGAGCTGGAAAGGTGGAAACGTCATCGATGGCATTTAGTAGGTGGTCTCCATGTACATTATTTATGCAGGCTTACAAGTAAATGAACTGACCAGTTGAGGAAACAAATGTCATTATTCCACGAAGCATGTTCTAAAACACAGCCCAAGAAAGAAAGTGAGGTGTTGGTGGCGTAGTTTCCAAGCTACTGGAAAATATGAATGTGGATATTATTAGTAAAGATCAGTAATAAGCCTTTTCTGGTTTAGAGCTGCCTAATTCACTTTCACTTCATCTTGCCACGTTCATATGAAGTATTTCATGGACTTTGGGGATTAATCTCCATGCGTGCCCTTTACTGACATGCATATGGTGATTTCTCTGTGTATGTACACACGCGTAGCTATTTTCATCTCTCATCCACTTAGCTCCTGCTCCCTCTTAAACTCTCCCCTCTCTTTTTTTGGCTCCCCCCTCTTTTATCCCCTCTCTCTACACACTCACATCAAATGGGTATAAATCACCCAGGTGACTTAATCTAAGGTCAAGCTTCTTAGAACAGAAGCACACCCAACTAGCAGTAACACTGATGCTGGGGGATACTTGACCCAGGGTGAGGGACACACACGGCACAGATGTCCTTGTCCCACAGTCCATGCAGAAGCAGAACAGGAGTGGGTCCTTTGTGCCAGGGCCCAGATGACCAGAGCAATAAACTAAGGCCCATGTAGAACGCATTTGTATGAGAGACAGAGACAGAGAGAGAGGTGAGGAAATTTCACTTAACAAATCTGTGTACACTGGTAACAAGAAAAATACCTGTATGTTACCAGTGTTTTCTAGGTGCTAAGGACGGGTTTTAGACAATTTCCAGTTTGTAGGTCCCATAGTTATTCCCATTTGATTGATGATGAAACTGAGGTGTACAACGTTGATCCCCGGGTTGGTAAGTGGCAGAGCTGGGACTTGAACATGAATTTTGTTACTTTTTTGCTTCTTAGTTTCGATTCCTAAGTGCTGTCTCCTTTGTCAATTCTAAAGGAACTTCACAGCCTAATATTACACATAAAAATGCTCTTTCTTGGAGAAATTAAAACCCTTCTTAGAATGGATAATGATGGTCCCAAGTTTGAAATGGGAAGTTTTCCCAGTTAGGAACAGATGTGACTGCTTAAGCTTCTGTTCACAAATGTCTGACATCACCCTTCAGATCTTCACCTGCTTCCCACATTTCCATTTCTTCTGCCAGCCCCTCAGACCTCTGCAGCTTCTTCTTTTTCATTTTTAATTCATTTATGGTTGTATTGCAGTTGTCCCGTTTCCCCCCCATTGCTCTCCCCTGCCCCACCCCATCCCAGCCCCTCTCCCACAGTTAATCCCCACCCTGTAGTCCACGTTTATGGGGGTCATTTATACTACTTCCTTAACTAAACCCCTCCCCCAACCCCTCCAGACACCATCAGTCTGTTCCTTGTTTCCATGTCTCTGGTTCCATCCTGCTCATCTGTTGGTTTTATTCATTGGTGTACTGTATCAGGTGAGATCAAATGGTATTTGTCTTTTGCCACTTGGCTTATTTCCCTGGAAGCTGCTGCTTCTTGACCTTGCCATTTTCACTTGAAAACTTGGTTATACACCTTGCCTGAGAGCAACATGGAGAACAAGACTGCTTCTCCCAGCTCTAAAAGACTTTAGGGAAGATGGCTGACTGGACAGGGGCCTTACATTTTGCATGCTTCCTAATTCTTCGGGCATGTAGCCGTCCCCCCCCCCCCCACCGCCCCCAACGCCTGACATGGTTTTATTTGTCTTATCATTCAGCTAAACCTTTGCCAGGCATATTGCAGTGGCGTTTGCTATACAGAACACCTTGGCATAAGTCAAGATGAAGAACAGAGTGTGTGAGAGATGAGAAATCAGATTGGATCGCCACGGGCTGCCATCCTAATTGGAAGCAGGGAGAAGTGGCAAGCCATTGCCTCAGACACACTGAATCTGTTTGTCCCCACCCTCAACCCACAAGGGAGCACAGTTTTAAAATTCTGATGAGTGCTTTCCAATTCTATTTCTGTGGGAAAGGCTGAGTTTGCAAGGAATTGGTAATAAAGTATTGGCACTCTCCTAGCTCCTCTCATCTGAATGAATTGCAAACTGCTGTTAAGCGTTTGTTTTACCTGGCATGGATTACAAATACAGGGAGCATCATTATGTCTGTCATTAAAGCAGCTGAGATTTTATAAATTGCAGGTAGTTGTAGAAAGACTTCTTTTTTCTTTACATAATGCAATATAAACAGAAATGTCACATTCAGAGGTCCCCAAAGATGGGCCTTATTTTTTATTTAATGCAATCCTTTGTTAGGTAATATTGTAGCCCTATTACTATTCAGTTCACTTCTTCTTGGTATGTGTTACTTCTGTGAAAAAGTTCATAACGTCATTCCGAAACAAAAATTGAGAACTAAAATTGACATGAGACCCATTGCAGCGGTGATAATGGGGGCAGAACTCAACAAATTGAGGCTTTTGTACATACTTACATTTCATGTGCTCTTCCAGAACTCCAAAAATGAATGGAATGCTTTTGACTATCAGCATACTTATCCACTTCTGCTTCTTTGAATAAACAACTGCCCCAAAATTTCTGCTTTTCATGAGAATTTTGTCTTGTGAGTTTTTAAAAATTAACCTATTTTATTTGCTAATTGAGCTTAGGATTTAGTATTTTTTAAATAAATATTTTTTTCACTTTCTACAGAAATTTTTTTTCAGAGAGTTAGTGGAAATATTGTACTAACCTTTACCTTTTGAAACTATATGTTTTTCTTAGTTGGTTATTTTGTCAAGCAAGTATTTATAATTTCAGGCATATATTAGATTTATTCATTATTGTAACATTTTTAATATTCAAGGAGTTTTATAAAATTCTTAAACATGGACTGCGTTGTATATCAAAACTCATATAAGTCTAGCCTTTTCTATGGTAGATGATTATAAAAATTTAATACTTATGTATTCTTTTAAAAAAATACTCATAGATGATTTAAAAGATCTACTTTCTAAGGCTATTTCTAGATGTAATAAAATCTGATTTAATCTGGATTCCGGGTTATCCTGAAAGGTGAGGATTCTAAGTAGCTGATTGGCAATTGAATGCTGGATTTTACATTTTTAGGTGTGTTTGCTAAAATGTTTTTAAAAACTTACACTCTTGAGTTTTTGAACAGGCTTATTAATTTTTAAGACTTTTCTTTCTGATGATCTAGCTGTATCATTACGAACATCTGTGATTGTTACATAACGTAATGTAGTTGTTGGTATAAACATTTGATCTCAATATAGGTTGATCCCAGGGGCGTTACTAGAACTTGCGTTATTGAAAAAAACATGAGTTTCTGCTCTCCTGAAGCAGTGAGATGTACAAAACCCTCAAAGTATTAACGTCTACTTCTGATAATATATGTCTCCTTTAACAGTTCTTCCTCGCTAACCCTCCTCTATTTTCGGCAACATTATATAACTGCTTTAATTGGGCGAGCCATAATCTCAGGGTGGGAAAGATGCAGGAAGAAGGCACATACGTTACAAAGCATCCTTTCAGAAGCTTTGGGGCTCTGTGCAGCAAGCCCTGCCGAAAGGTAGCTACTCCCACTTGCAGCGGTAATGGAAGGGAAACTTCACATAAGATTCAAAAATATTCCTGAGAATTCATCCAAGGAGAAAATCTCAAAGCCTCTTTATCTGTTTTTAACATGCAGATGGTCTGCTGAATTGGTTAGCATTTCAGTGCCATGTACCGTTTGTTGCCTTAGCTTCTTCGTTTCTAGAGGGGTGATATCTTCTCTATTCGAGGTACCTCCTTGCATCTCTTACCTGGATGCCCTGCAAGGTAACAGAACTTCTAGACATAAGCATCTCTGTCCTTCCCACCTGACCCTTAGTGGTCTGTCTTGTCTCCTGTCCTTCCTCCTCAGTTCCATTCTGCACATGTGCCTGTGTCACTCTGAGATCCTGGAAAGCAATGACATTGTATTCCCCGTAAAGTTTATATAGAAAGGGCTCACAGCCTTGGCTGACTTTTATATTTGTAATGAAGATTAAAACTACAAATTATCTTGCAGCTAGAATCTGTCCTGGAGGATTTTTTGTTATCAAAAACTGATGTCAGTTACCAGAGCCCTTTTAATTGGCATGGTCATTTATTCCAGCCCCTTTACTTTCTGAGATTTGAACCACTGCATGCTCACAGCAAAGAGCTACATGTCTCTGGAAACATACTGGCTTACCTTCTCAAGAGAAGGAATAATGAGATAGGATAGGTCTGAGAGAATATCCATAGACCATTGTAGCCCTATTTTATTCATAACTCTGATTGAGGAATGCATTCATGAAGTCAGCTTCCACAGATGTCACCTGCATCTGTCTTTACCATGGCAATTGCATGTTTTTTTTTTTTTAATTAAATAATATAATTATCTGCCCTGGCTGGTGTCTTGGTGGATAAGGTGCCAGCCTATGAACCCAAAAGTTACTGGTTCGATTCCCAGTCAGGGCACGTAACCAGGGTGCAGGCCAGGTCTCCAACCAGGTCAGTAGCTGGAGGCAGGTGAAAGGCAACCATACATTGATGTCTCTCTCCCTCTCTGCCTCTCTCCCTTTCCCTCTCTCTAAAAATAATAAATAAAATATTTTAATAAAAAAAACATAATTGTCTGCCATACAAAAGGCTAGACTAATGAGTTTTGATATATAAAGAAGTCCAAGTATTTCTTTTTCTCTCCTGTGTTACCCAACATAATGTAAATAAGTATATTAGCAAAATTATAGCTATATGTTCCTTATTCCTATGCGTGCACAATAGTTGGTGCAGAGAATTTGACTATTATATATAATTCACCAGTTCTTTGTAAGACCTGTTTTTTTAAAAGAGTCATTTCTTTCTCAGGGTCACCTCTTTTAGTAGGAGGTGTTGTATAAACATTTTAAATAACTTTTTCTAAAAACTTCTCTGAAAAATGACTAATTTATAGAGCTTTCCTAACAGTTATTGTAACCAGTTTATTATGAATATATTTCTATCACTAATATTCACTTAATTCTGCCTGGTTTTCCAAGCTAAACCTACAGTTTTCAAAACCAAGATAATGAGATAGATTTTCTTCACAATTTTATCCAAAGTGAGAATCACTGAGGACTGCTATATCCTTGCAATATCAACGCTAATACTTTTGGGGCAAAACTGGGTTTTTCCCAAGGGGTAACATATGCAGCTTTGTTTATGATTTATGAAATATCACAATCAATTCATGTGAAATCCATAGTGCAACTAAATGTATACTGTGGTGATGTAAGAAGTTTATAGCTATAAGAAGTGTGTTTGACCATACATATGTACACACACACACACACACACACACACACACAAAATGAAAAGGGTCACATAGAGGTTACTTTCTTAATTGCTGCATTTCAAACACCCCTATTTGAATTTCAACCAGATAACTATTTTCATTCTAAATATAGCCTGCCAAATTTGTTTATGCGATAAATATGAATCAGGCAAATGAGTCCATTGCTTTAATTGTTCTGTGACTTTGTGCAAATTAGTTTCGCAGGGCCTCTGAATCTTCATCAGCAGAGTGGGGGGTAACAGTACTGTCATCATAGAATTGTGGGGAGGACTATGTGAACTCTATTCTTTCCTTTATTCAACACTGTGCCTCACCCTGAGCTGGGGAAAACAGAACCCTGCCTTCATGGATCTTACATTTCCAGTGGAGTTAGTTGGTAAATATATAAATCTGCAACGTAACTGCAGGTGTGACCAATGCTATGAAGAAAATAAACAGGGCAGGGTCAGGTGGAACCTGGGTTAGGAGGAACTTGCATTGACTAAGTGGGTTATGCCCACAGCTCTTCTTGGAAAAGCATAGACAAATGTTAGTGACTTTTCCCCCACTCATCTTTCATAGTTCATTTTCTTTGCATTTAACTATTATGTTCATAATTAGTAACAAAAGTATGGATAAATAGTTATTTTGTGAGAAATGCTTTTTTAAAATAAATTTAAGTTTCCAAAGTAGGTATGTATTGCTTCAGGGTTAATTGACTAGGTTAATTTTCATTTGTTTGTAGGGTAATAAAAATGTTTTAAACTCAGTCAAGTGATAGTGCTGGTTATCGTTTGAATATTTTTCTTGTCTGCCATTTTGTTATTTAATAAATTCCACAGAGGACATTTGTGTGCTAGCTACCTTGTTAACCCACTTGAATAGTTTAGTGCAACTGTTTCGTCTTGGGATACTAGGGAACCATGTCACCAGCTGAACAGTCATTATTCTTAAGTTTGTTGAATGAGCACTCTCTTTCTAGAGCCTTAGGACTTAGGCCTCCTGCGCTATAGAGTGTCTTTCTGCAATTCAAGTAAGCCTCCGTAAAATCATTCAATGAATGGATTATTTTTGCTTGTAGATTTCTTGACCAGGTATTTAAACTAGTTCCTTACTTTGCTCTAACTCTGAACTTACCTTCCCTGAGCAAAGTCTTTATCCCAGTCAGGTTGGCGTTCCCATAGGTGTGGTTCTGCTTACTGTCATTTTACATGTCAGGACCACCTGGCATTGGGGGACTCCTGGAAAGCCAGCTCTGTTATCTAGGACATAATTCTCAAATTCGGCATCAGACCTGGACTTCAGACTTAAGCTACATTTGCTACTTCTGCCATCCTGACAAGTTATTTGACTTCCGTAAGCCTGAACTTCCATAGCAGCATAATGTAGCTAATACTACTTACTTGTGTGTTATTGGGAAATTAACTGAAAAGGATTGTGAAAGTGCTTCATTCCAAGTTTGGTTTTCTCTGCCCTCTGTCAGCCTCAATGACACAGGACATATACAGCGTAGTGTTGATTATCCATTTTCACAAGTATACTGTATGCTATGCTTTATGGTCTTCCCCACCCGTTTTGTATTTTTGGTGCTAACAATGAAACAAAGCAAAATATAATTTCAGAAATTGCTAAAAAATAGTTGGGCACAGACACTTAAACCTATTTCGGGTGATTTGTAACTCAATCACATAATTATGATCCAATGAATATGTTTTGGAAAAATGGTTTAGAAGGTAAGCAGATATCCTGACTGTTTAATGTTAATGCATTTTCTACACCAATTTACCACAATTTCTTTTATTTTAAAAAATGGGCTTTCATGTTTGATTTTTATAGTATGATGGGATTCTTCTAGGGTAGGTAATAAAATTGTTATTTTCAAATATTATAGATGAATGTGTCACAATCAAGAAATGTACATTAAAATGATCAATATCAACTAGTAGAATAAAATGAGACAAACATTATGTATTTATTATTTTTGTTTTTTTTATGAAGTCAAGGAACATATAAGTGGTTATTCTAAAATTAAGACTACAACAAACAGGGAAAAATTTTAGTTTCATTTTATTGGTATGTCCTTTTGTCAGTGCATCTGAATTTTTACTAAGGTATCTATTATTTTGACATTTCTAAGTAACATTTTCAGTCTGACTAACCTAGGTTACATTTACCATTTATTCCTTTCTCATGTGAATGTGGTATGGAGTCTAGTTTTTATCTTGGTATGAAGGAAACAATGAAACATAAAATAATGGACTCATGATTGAACCAGAAATTTGCTATTAAGTTGCAAGAAATTGGAAAATGC
The DNA here is from genome assembly GCA_004026585.1 of Noctilio leporinus. Lineage (NCBI taxonomy): Eukaryota > Metazoa > Chordata > Mammalia > Chiroptera > Noctilionidae > Noctilio > Noctilio leporinus. Next base: position 166,542 of record PVIW01001903.1, on the reverse strand, counting down.
TAAAGCTTAATTTGGCAGTTAAATTAGTGGGCATTTTAAAAACATTACTAGATTTTGCAAAAGCACTGTTCTAGAGGTGGTATGTTTGGAAGTTACACATATAGTTAATGTATGTTATATGTGTATATGTTTATATGTATCTTATATAATGTACATTCCGCTTTATAAGTCTCCTTTATTTATTCATTCAGTGCGTTAACACCTGTTCAGAGCCTAACACTATTGTAGGTGTTATCATTTGGGGAATGCAACTGGGAAGTAAACATTATGGTTCTTACCTTCATTGAGCCTGGTTTAATAAAGGAAACAGACAGCCAATAAACCATTGTGATAAAGTGTAGTGAATGCTCTGAAACCAGCTAGAAGAACGTTAAACAAAGACTTGAAGTTTAATGTCTGAGGAGGTGACATTTAACTCTTGACTAGAAGTTAACCAGTACCCCACCCCCAACCAAAGAAAAGAAAGAGGGCGGAATATCTTCATGGGTTGATCTACATAAACAAAGTTATGTTTTGTGCAAAGAATCAGTGTGGTAGGGCTGGGTGGGCTCGGGAGAGGGGGAAAGACAGAGAGAAAGGGAATGAATACATGCACACTTGTGTTAGGCGCCTTGGGGTGGGGTAAATTGTGAGAAGGACCGGTCTGGGATGATTATCTGGAGAATGGTCAGGTCTGCGTTACCCTTGCTGGGACTGTTAAAGTCATTATCTCCTTGGGTCTCCCCTCCCTGACTCTGTCACTTCAGCCCTCTGTGCTCCTGTCTGATGAACTCAGGAAGCACACATTTGCCAATTCATCCCTGGCCCCATTTGGTGACTCTCCCTGGCCTGCGGAAAGAAGTGGACAATCTTGAACTCAGTTTTTAAAGTTAGACTAAGTTCAACTCAGCCTACTTTTCAATCTTATTTCCCACTTACTACAAAGTTCTTACTTCATCGATCCCTCAAATTATGCTGTCTCCTTTACCTGGAGATATAAAAACTTCTCATGTATAAATGCCACCCTCTTTTTCGAAGCTCTTATTTGATACTTTTAAATTGAAAACATTCTCTTTCCTTCAAAGTATAAGGCCTTTATCTGAATGTCCCTTATGACACTTTTTCCTTCTAGCTTTGGATTTTAGCTATGTGTATGCTGTATTCCCCTTCATAGGCTTTGTGTCTGATTTAATTTGTCTTTCCATTGCCTCACAGCAGTGAGCATGAGTGGTCTCACAGAATAGTTGGTGAATAAATGTATATAAAGGAGGTGCTCAAGAAGATAATGAGATTTAGCATATATTCAAGGCAAGACCACGTCTGCATTTATTTTATTTTACCCATTGGCCTCATCCATTCATTTCCTGTCTTCTAACTTACATTTTTGGGTTATATTGGGAGACAGTGAATTATTTATCCCATTCTGCTTTCTCTTTTTCCTGTGTGTGCATCTACATGCACATGGGCACTATATTTCTAACAGAAGAATAAATCTAGCTCTTCTAGAACAAGTCACAGACTCCTTGCAAGACACACAAACTTTATTGGCTTTTTGATGATTTCTAGTGGAAGCAGCTCATATCATCAATTTTCAATTTCTATTCCTGGATTAAAGTGAAATCATGAGTTATATCTGAAAACCAAGAGCAGCGACAAATTGAAGTTGCCCTCTGTATCAGCCACCTTTATCCTGCCTGCCCATCTGTGGGCGGCACACTGACTCTGACGTGACTATTTCCTGACTTGGTCACTTAACAGCAGTGGGTATTGAACCTCTGAAGCCTCCCCTTCCTCATTTGTAATAGGAGGCTGATAAGAATCGCTTATCGGAATTGCCCTGAGGATAAATGATAGCTGTTTTGGTCAAGGGAGACATTGTAATCACATCTGAACTGGACACTGAGGAAGGAGGTCATCGTTAGAGAAAGGATTCTTCCCTTCTTTACGGTCTTCTAAAGAAAAGCCAGTGAGCCTGTGGAACACTCTTATATTCTTGGCTTAAAAATTTATAACATGCCAGTTTACCTTTCTGCAGCTGTGAAAGTTGAACTTGAGCAGAGGCCACTTATACTTGAGTTGTCATAGCAGTATTGTCCAGTTAACATAGGGACCATCTAAGACCTCTAACCCATGAGGATGAAGATGAAACCAAATTGTATAAGATCTGTTATTACTTATTGAAAATAAATGTCATTGATACCCTCTTTCTTTAGTGTTGCTCCTGTACTGAGTAACTAGAAAAAGAATACTTAAGGGCTGTCATGGGTATCTTGATAACATGGCCCCTCGATCCTCTCTTTTTTCCCGTGGGATCTTTTGCTTCTGATGAATAAGGTGCTTAGGACCAACATTTTTGGCCAGAGGTGTTACTGGTCTGGAGGCTTCATTCTAGGATAATGTGCCCAAGGAATCAAAAGGCAGTAGGTCTGTTTTGCTCAGCCCTTGGCCATGAGCATCCGTGGTATGGGAAGGGAGCTAGAGAGGAAAACCAACAGCTTAGAAGCAAAAGTATCAGGTAAGTGACAGATACCATTAGCGGTTATCTTGAAGTCACTGGCAAACACCCTGGCTGTAAGTGAACTGTGGAAAAGTGACTGTGACTGTGATGGTGAGTGATGGGTACCTGAGAAGGTGTATTGGGGTAGATGGATTGACCGGAGGTCCTCAGCATAGCAGCCATTGGGATCATCTGAGAGCTTGCCTGGGACCCAGCCAAGATCAATGAAGCCAGAATTTCTGGGGGAGAAGGCTGGGTGTCGGAATTTTTTATTTATAACGTACAGTACGATAGAGGACCAAGGGCTTACGCAATAGAGTGCTGTCTTGTGACGTGAAAGCTGGAACACTGGGAATTGCCCTTCAGTATCCTGAATGGCTTATGCTACAAACATTTGCTCAAAATGCTTAGGTGGCTCAATTAAATTTAGGCCTGTCTTTAACAAGTTCTTAATCTAGAGGGGTAGACAGACTTGTAGAAATTATCTGTAATACAACTTGACAGGTGCTGAAGTCCCTTGGGAGTTTATTCTTCCTGGCAAGAAAGGAGCAAGGACGGGAGGGGAGGTGAAAGACAGAATGTCCACAGAAAGTGACATTGGAAAAGGGCTCCCTCTTGTAAAATCAGACGTAACCTTTGGAAATAATTCCCTGTTGTTTATCAGCCCTTTTCAAAATATAGATGCCCAGTTTCTTCATTCTTATTTTGGGCACTGGGAAGGCTTCCCCCAGCCCCCAGAGTTGTATTGGACACAGTTTCCAAAAGGAGGGCAGTGTTTGGGGCAGGGCCTGAGCACCAGTGTGAGGACCAGAGCTGGGGAGACAGCTACAGTGAATCCAGGCTTCTGGAGAGATGTTCCTTCCACTGGGCTGGACATGGGTCATCCTCAGCCACAAGAGGCTGAGCATGGCTTGTTCCTTAGAAGAAATTCGTACTTGATGGTGAGCTGAAGGACTGCACCCGGGGAGAGGTTAAAGGAGGAGGAGCACAGGAGGCTTTGGGGTCTATCTAGACAAGTGGCTGAGCTTCCAGGGATGGGAAGAAAGTGTGAGGAGAGCGAGAGGGGCCTGGTGATGTCCATTTTCTGAGTATTGGACCGTGACTGAGGCCCTTGTATTCATTCCTTTGTTTATACATCATCTGCAGTTCAGCGAGGTTGATTCATCGACCTGAAGTCTCACTGCTAATACACATCAGAGCTGACATTATGAACCACTCTTGATTCCAGTCCATGTGGCTGTCCATCCACCTGGGGCTATAATTGCCTTTTCATATTGAGTCCTTGGGTAGTTCTCAGTGTGTAGATTTCTGAAGCATGTGTGTATAAGAAGCTTACACACGATGGACACAGAAAGGCCAACCAACAAGGGACCATATTTCCCATTGGGGTGACAGCAGAGTTTGGAGTGGTGTTTGGATAAGAGCACTAAGAAGGTCCCAGGAAAAGGAGCCTGTGGGAGGAGACAGGGCAAGATAATTGAATGGCTAGAAAGTGGGTACAGCATGTGTAGGTCCTGAGGAGGTCCCGGAGAAGGTGCAGAAGGTACACGATTGGACAGAATACCTTATACTCTGACATTTAGTCAGAACTCATTCCCTTGGCAAACAGGTAATGTGCATGTTGGCCCAGCCAAGGCTGTGGGCACAGGCTTAGGTTTGAGCCCTCTCTGGGGACATTCTCCAGGGATGAGGGCATGGAAATGCACAGTAAAGCCGGGTGACCCTATTAGAACAGAGGCAAGGACAAAGTGCCAAGGAAGGTAAAACAGCTATTTCTTTTAGCTGCCACCTGCTTAGCCAGAGGTAGAGTGTCATATTCATAGGTACATTGCTTGACCCAACGCACCCAAGCCGGGTGCTTAGCAGATCTGGGCTTTCAGCCTAAATGTTGTTGATATGAGAGCAAGAGAAAAACATCATGTGACAGCCGTCTGTGCTTGTCCCTATTACGTTCTCATTCCGGCTTATTCAAACACGGTGTTGCCATGGCTGACGTTCTGTGAGGCCCAACATCTCCATCCTTTATTTCTCTCTTTTTTCTCTTGTTTTTCCTTTTTATCGAATTTATTAGGTTGAGGCCGGTTAACAAAATTAAGTTTCAGGTGCTCAATTCTACAGCACATCAGTCATCTGCACGTTAACGGGTGCTCACCATCCTAGCTCAGGTCTCCTTCCATCACCAGTAATCCACCCTCTACCTTCTACCTTCTACCTTCCCCGTCCCCTCCCTGACCATCACCACACTATTGTCCTTGTCCAGGAGTTTTTCTCCTTTTGTTCTGTTTTGCTCAATTCCTCCACCCCAGCCCCCGCCCCTCCCCCATACTTCGTATCTTAAATAAGCACTGAGGAAGACCCTCTGGAGCTTCTGATTGCTGTGTTAGAACAGAACGCTTTGTGCCAATTAAGCTTTTCAATTGCCTAGGTTTAAGTGATGACTTCATACCTTTCGGCCTTGGAAACTCCTAAGAGTTCTTTAGCTTATAGACACCTATTTTCATACGAATTCTTCTTGAAAATTCTGAGACGTTCCTCTGTTAGTCCCGGTGACAATTTTAAAGGAACTTGCGTTGAGTGCTACCCCTGTGATATTTGCGGACCTGTCTCGGGGGGTGGAGGAGGGGGTGGGGTGCAGAGGAGGAGAGCAGCTCAGATAACTTGTATTACGATACTGGTTTTTGACTTCAAGAGATTTTTTTTTTCCACCCTTCTGGCCTGTGCTGCTGCAGTCAGCATCCAATGGAGATGTGCTCAGGACTCAGGAGCCAGTTGTCTTTCTCCGTCCTGCAGCCCGGCGGCCGAGACAGAGCTGAGGGCTGTGTACAATTTTAGCAAATTGTCATGGGGCTGGGTGGGAGGGGCGTGCTTTCCCGGCAGGAACGGAGCCAGTGTCACTGAGCACATTGTGTTCAAGTACAAAGTTGATCTGTCTGAAGGAGACACACTGGTCAGCAGTGGGGAGGACCTTTGTCACCTTTCCTCTGTGCTCCGTCCTTGTTGCCTGTGAAAGCAGGAGCACTTAACGGCAGGACTGGAGGCAGGATCTGTGAGGTCAGAAGACGATGACATTAGTTTTCAGTGAGGGAATCCGAAAGGTTTGTGGAGAAGGCCAAGTGAAACATTAGGGAAACGAATTGATATTTGGCAAAAGCAAGGTTGTTTCTAAAAGACTGGAGAGCAGTGTCATGCAGTGATTTCTGTATAAAGCTGTCAGGCAACACTGTGGGCATCGCTAATAGTTTAGAAAACTATTTTAGCACTAATCGTATACATAATATCCTCAGTCCCATCTAGTAGACTGTGATGGGAGCTTTACTATGGAAATATTGAAATGCGACTTTGAAAGCATTGCGTAATATTATACTTTAAAGTTTGTATCATAACTAATACTGGATTTTCCTTTTAGAGATGAAAAACAGGGTGTCTTTCCCTATATTGGTAGGCTTCTGTAGGATCTAGCAAGTATAAATGTATCAGCTGACTTTACCAAAGTGTTTCACCCCTTTGTCTTTTTTCTTTTCTATTGTTAAATAAAATACTTGCCCCTTAAGCTTACCATTTTCTCTGTACTACTGTCTGTTTTTAATTTTATATATTTTTCTATGTATAAACACCATATACATGTGTGTTTATATGTGTACACTTGTGCCATATTCAAATCAGAGGCCAGGCCGGTGGGATCCACAGACAATCCAAGAAACCTCTGGCCTCATCCAGTCCTTGTCAAAACTTTAACTTGTTTAGAGTTCAAATTTTTTTTTTTCAATATAAAAGATCAGTTGATCCTATACTACTGGTGCCGTTGAGGGAAAAAATAAAAGAATGACAGATGAAATGAAATTTATAAGAGATGTATTTTTTTCCCATGACACTTGGGAAATACTGTGTAGATTATTAGTCTTCTCCAAAATTAGTTGCTCACGCTGTGAAACATCTTTTTTATTTACAGAACTCAAAGGGAGTTGAAACATCCATGGCGTTAGGGCTGGTGCTGCTTGTAGTGAGAGCAGTGATTAGAAAAACACACATGCTGGAAGTTGACCGAATGATGTATGGATACTTACCTCTCGCGGGCGGCCAAGTGTCAGCTCTGTAGTGAGACATACCTGGGTTCACCCACATGCCCAGAAGGCTATTTGAACATGGGAAGCTCTTGCTTCCCCAGTGCATGGGGAGTAGGGGTGGGTCTGTAAAGCTCTGATTCAACAAGTCTTCCAAGAAATTTTTAAGGGAAAAATTATATGCATTTAACTTAAGATGTTTACCTTTTTTTTTTTTTTTTTAATTCTCAGGAAAGCTCTAGAAATAGAACAGAGTCAGCCATGCTATAACGCACCTAATAACGGTACGATGATGAATTGGGTACAATTTGTAAAACATTTTGTGTTTCTCAATTCAAAGGTATGTGCCACAAATAGAGCACTAAATTTTATTCTGTAAACGTTAGGGCTTCTCATTATAAGCCAGGATTGAAAAGTGTCTGGATTTTGAATGCCATAAAACTTCCAGAGTGTTTGTGCTACAAATAGTTTTGAAACTCTGACAGTTGCTGTACAAAAAAAAAAAAAAAAAAAAAACCTATTGCAAAAAAAAAAAAAATAATAGACACATAGTGGCCTGGCATTTCCAATTTTATGGTGCTGTAATAAAAGCAGCCAACAAACGTTGGACTGTGTAACGATGCTGGCACCTAGCAAATGTCACTGGGCCTTCACAAGGTCATGGCGACTGGGGTTTGGCTAGGGGATGCCCGCTGAACCCATCTTGAGAGCCCAGAAGAGTGCGGAAAGGGAAAGGGGCAACAGATGCCCTTCATAGCACTTCGGAGAGGGTACGCCCTTCAGTGGGGCTCTGCGGGAGTACCGGCCGAAAGGAAAAGGAAGGTCTTTTCTTTCAGCATCTCCCAACAGGGAGCTCCAATGTACGATTCTGCAGGCCCTCTCTGAGGAAGCTAAGGTTCCTTCAGATGACAATCAGCTAAAATTGTATGCTGCCCTAACTGCTGCTGTCACCGTTGTGTGTACATCTGATCTGTCACAGACAAAAGCTGCAGGAGAAAGGGGTGGGATTTCTGTAACCAGACTGTGTGTGATTTGTTGCCTTTTTGTCTTTTTCCACCTCCTCAGCAGCAGCCGGCCCGGCTCGCATGCATTACATAATACTTATCTAGATGTGTAGAGTTTCAGTTTTGCCATTTTCAAGATGATTAATGGGAGTTGTGCAACGAAAGCTCCCAAGTTCTCTGGGAAAAAAGTCATAGTATCCTGATGTTTGAGTTTGAGGGAATGGACGTTGCATCAGTGTTGGGTTTATTTGGGGTTATTGTAAATGTCACGATTGGTTTTAATGTTCAAGAATCTCCCTCATCCAACGTAGGAAATGTTCTTTAAAATAGTGCTTTGAACACCCATTGAATACTGGAGAGGACTCTTTAAAACAGGTAGAAAAGTCTAACCTAAAATCTGTTGCTAGAGACCAAATTGGAAGTTGATGAGAAAAGGTTTAAAGCCCATAAAACAATTTGCTCAGTTTTTTTTTTAACATCCTTAGAGGCCACAAATGTCAACTTAGTAGTTTGTGTGTATGTGCATGTCTGTGTGTATATTTCCTTCTTTCTTCTCTTGGCACGCTCAGTAATTGTCAGTCCCCAGAACTTTTTCTGGGATCAGGAACGGAGAAAAATTTAAATTTGCCATTTACTGTATTTCATTTGAAATCACATTTTATGCCTGTCATAAAGTACTGGAAAGAAAATAGGACTATTTCAATGAAAATTCACTCATAAAATTTCTGCTTTTTTTCCCTCACTGGTAGGAGAAAGTTCTCTTAGGTCTTATGTTGAACTGAGGTGCAGGTATTTGGTGTCCTATTGATTGAAAAAAATTGCAACTTGAACCCAGGAATTAAAGTTTTAAATATTGACTCATGTTGTTATATTTACTTCATGTTAAATTTAGATTATAGATTAATTGCCCAGCAAGATAAATGTAGGCCTGGCTCTTTTCTTTAACTTATGTGGGCGGCTAAACATTTGTTCTAGGTGTCACCCGAAAATCCAACGAGGAAATTAAAACAGAACTAGTGTTTGATTTTAAAAAGGATCTTAAAGATTTTCTTGTCTTTCCAAAAGATAAAACTAGGGGGCCATGATATTAAAAAACAGAAAATTATTCAAGAGAAAAAATTCTCATTTATCTGAGTTAAAAGGTCATACATACTATTTGAGAAAAAATGAATAGGAAAATTGTAGTTAATATGTCAGTGCAATATCACATACCATACTATTTAAAAATAGTAAATATATAGTATTGATTTACTAACAGTATATATTTATGATATTGTATGTATGCTATTTGTAAAACAAAACAAGCAATGACATCAAATCAGTGAAATCACCATAGATATTTTTTAAGAAAAAGAAAAAGATACCTGTTTTGATCACTTTAGCAGTTTCTACTACACAATAGTTCATTGTCCTTTAGGTTTTATTCTATAACTTTCTTAAAGTCTTTATGTATTTTTCCAAGTGAAACATGATATATAAATATCTTCGTTTTCTTAAATTTGTAACGAAAACAAAATCTAAGTTTGTAATGCACATGTTGCTCTTCAAAATAGGTACATTAATTGGGGTGAATATATATGTATGTGTATATGTATTTACACACATACCCACGTATACTTTTGCATATGTGTAAAAACAACATTATGCAGTGGGTCCACCAGAATTCCAGTTGGTGGTCAGAAATCGTTAAATATTTTTTTGAGTTCTCTGGCCACTAATCTTTCTCAGTAACTTCTCTTTCAAAGGTGGGTGACTTAAAAAAAAGAAAAAAAAGCCAGCATCTTTAGTGTTTTGGTTAACAAGTGAATGGAGCTAATGATAGGATTTTGGAATTTAATGACTTGGATACACCACAGCCTTTATTTGTTTTTAATTTAAAAAAGAGAAAAATGATCAAACATTGACACTCCTGTGTTTTCACACCTTGAAAGATTTTGGGAGCTGCAGCTATTAGAATTTGGCAAAATTAGCAGAAAGAAGTTGTCAACCACCACGCCTGAGTCAAGTTTCATAGTGTAAATCTATTATCTTATGTTGGAGAAAACTCCCAGAGTAAAGGTCCTTTGTATTTAAATGTGATGGTGCAAGTATTTAAAACTATTTACAAATAACTTTGGGTTAGCAGTTATTACTGATGGACCGAATGTTTGTGTCCCCCTAAAATTCATGAATGGAAGGCCTGCCATCAGTGTGGCGATGGGTGGAGACAGGGCCATTAAGGAAGTAATGAAAGTGAAAGCAGCAAGTGTGGGGCCCCGATGTGATAGGATTAGTTCCTTAGAAGAGATAATGGGGAGCTTGCTCTCTTCATGGACATGCACATGGAAAGGCCATGTGAGGAAATATCCAGAGGTGGCTGTCTTTAAGGCAGGAAGAAAGACTTACCAGAAACCAAATTGGCCAGAATCTTAATCTTGAACGTCCAGCTTCCAGAACTGTGAGAAAAGTAAATTCTGTTTAAAGCACCCAGTCTACGGCATTTTGTTAATGGAAACCCTAACAGACTAACGTGGCCTCCATCAAATCCCATAGATAGAAAGCTGTGGTTGATTCTCCGCTGGAGATGATTTTGCCTCATCCTCACCTCCAGGGACATTTGGCAGTATCTGGAGACAGTTAAAGTTGTTATAAAGGAGGGCAGGAATGCCACATGCACCTCGTGGGGCAGGTGTGCTGCTAAAAATCCTACACAAAACCGCCCTTATAGTCAAGACTTAGCTTCCTCAAGCTGTCAGTGAGAAACCCAAACTTTTTAGGATGCGTATGGCCTTGTAAACTAGTCTTATGGAAACAAGGTGGAAAGGAAATACACCTTCAAGAGCTACTATATTCTATTAGAAGTAATCAGTTTATCTTCAAGATTTACAAAAGCCACTACACTGCAATTCCTAGAGTTAATCAAACTTGTAGTTACCTAAATGAAAGCAAAATACTGAATGTGTACGTGTGCATGTTTATGTGTGTATGTATACAGTATAGTATTTCTTAAAGTTAATTACCCTTGAAACTGTCATCAGTTTCCTACCACTAGTTACTAGTGATTTTAAAATAAATGTTATTTACATAAATGTACCTACCTTTTTTATTATAATTGATGCAAGAATTGATTTAAAAGCATGGCAGAACCATACAAAACATTTTTGGAAATGCATGAAACAATACTTCTTGACTGCCAAAGTTTTGACAGATTTTTTTCTGAGATCTTTGTATCATTTTATCTGAGGGGGAAAAAAAAACAGTAAGAATTTTCAGTAGGAAGCTACCAAATTCCTTTCCCAGGGTACCTGGCCCTATCTGAGTAGTGCATATCTCTAGAAAGTATTTCAAAAACTCCTGCGTATCTTCACTGCCCCCGGGACAATACTGGTTTTGTTTTCACTGTTTACATAAATGGTTGCAGTTTGAATAATCTTACCAGAAAAACCAGCATTTCCACTGAAAATTAGAAAAAACTCAGGAGTATAAGTTTGTACCCCTGAAATTTTTTCATTGCCCTTTTATTTCCCAAGTCTATCCAAATATGACTCAGTAATTATTGCAATATAATCCTACCACGTAGTTACCTTTGGCAACTTAATAAGATGTCTTTTTATACTCTGACCTCATACATCACAATATTCCTTTTATTTTAGATGGAAGTATAATTAAAAATGGAATGTTAGTCTTGCCAGTTTTAAAATAGAATTTTAACACTTTTTTGTTTTATGAAGTTTGGTCAACTTCTAAGTAAAATACTTTCTTTTTGATTGTTAATCAGTTCTTAATTAAATATTAAAAATAGCTAAGAAATATTTTTTCACATCTCTAAATTGCTGTCTTTAGTTTCATTCAGTTTTATGTTTATTTTATAATTTTTATCTCACTATACATACACATATATGTACATATATATCACATGTATCATTTTTTAGATGCATACTATACATATAAACTCAGACATAATTATTTAAAAGTATACTTTATTAAACTATAATGTTTTAAGAATTAACAAGACACTTATTTTTAAGCTCAAACCATTCATCTAAACATACTTCTTCCCTTGTTATAATCACAAGCTTTGTGCCAGTTTCAAAGGCTCATGAAAAAATTTCTTAAATTCACAGTTGAGGAGTTTATAACTCCAGAAATTAGGGACTTGATCAGTGATGTCTCAAATGACCACCATTGGCCATATACAAGTTTTAAAACTACAAGCATAAAATGTAGACTTTTTTGCCCAGGTTACTCCTAATTTATGGATATAGAAAACTTATGAGAGAAAAATGGACTCAGTCTGGATCAATATTATTGAACGTCCTCCATCCCCTTAAAATATATACTAGTTCACGCATTACAATAATGTCTGTGGAATCTGTGTTGAGTTAACCGATAAAAAGCCTCCTTGAATGGTGTCTAAGGTATTTGCAGTGGCCTGCTATCATCTGAGCAGCTCCCTGAGAAGATTTCAGTGCGTCAACAAAGACAAACCACAGAAACCCAACCAGCACTGTCAGAACGGCCTTTTTCCTTCATGGACATGGCAAATACAGAATGATGATTAAGGGCCAATTGCACTTGTGTTATATCACTGATGACTGACGTGCATTGACTATGTGTTCTGCTACTTGTATTAATCTTGAGCGCTTTGAAAAGGTTAGTGGAGCTGAATTAAGCAATGGCCACGTGTTACTTGTGTGAGAACCCACGGAAGAGAGAAAAATAACACTTACTGATAGCTTGTTATACCAGGAGGCATGTATGAGGTTGATCCACTATCTTGCTCAGTCCTCATAAGTCACCCAGGAGGTCAGTCGTATTGTTACTATTCTACAGAGGTTTGGCCACTCAAAGCATTTAAGTAATTTCCACAGGGTCACACAGCAAGTAAGTAGCAAAGCTGCTATTTGAACCAAGCTACGTTTGCCAAAATGTACAACTAAATGGCATTAGTTGGAACCACACTCAGCAAACAGAACTGAATACGAACTTCTTCATATTCTTATTTTTTCCATTAATCCTAACAACTCAATTTACCATTCTTGAGGTGAAATCTCTGGATGCTTTAGAGTAAATAGCTTCTGGACAAAAATAGGGATACATAAGTGCTAGGTCCTGATTGAATTTGTGCTTTTAGATGGTTAGAATATTTTCTCATTGGAGAGATTTTTAGGATGCCAATCTCAACGCAAATCTGCTTTCTTCCCTGGCAAAACTTGCTACCCTGTCACCTTTTGTCCTTCACCATGGCCAGCTTCATTACTGGTCTCTGAAGAAATGCCCCCTTTGGTTTTAGTACAGCACAAAATCAAAGCATGGTATTAGATGTAGGGTTTTCAAACTCTTATTATCTTTATTGTTTCCAGAATAGAGTTAAAATCGAAATCATCTGTAATTATTTTGTAAGGAGAGGTCATTCATTCATTCTGCCAATGCTGATTGAGGTGTGGGTGCTGCAAACTCAGCGACAGATGACCCTGGAGAGGTCCCAGTGTTGCATTTACCTTCCTTCTCCCCGGGTGATGTGCTGCACATGGTTTTCCCTGGGGCTTTAGGCACTCCTTTAGAAAAGGATGTTTATTCTAAGTTATTCTTGACCTTTTTATTTGTCAAACCACAGTTACCCAGCAGCATGGACAGCATTAAACAAGTTTTGAATTTCCTAAGAACCGAAGTTTATCTAATATTAATTGCACAGGCTACACTGTTATTTTTTCCACACATGTCAATGAAAACTTTATGTGGCTTTACAGAGTTGTGTTTTGTGGTGTTTATGCTCTATCAGAATAACCTGGGCCCTGTGACCCATTGCCGCAAACTGTCTATGGAAGAGGCTTTGTAATCTGTATACTTTTTTCAAAAATACACTCAGCTGGCCCTGAGAAGCATATTTGAAAGGGAAGCTCTAGTGCAATCAAACCAAGCTGGGTGTGGTAAGAAATGTAGTAGAATGGCATTTTATCCTGAGTAGCAGTGGCAAACACAAAAGGAAAACCAAAGGTCTGAGCTTCTATTCACAATTTTGAGGTGCATCGACAGAGGCTGTGTGGTGGACGGATACGGTTTCTCTCCGTTATTTCAGTCTGTGCCGTAGGGAGGAGGGCTCGGTGGTGCGTGTTAAGGGAGGCACTCAAATGAAGGGCTTAGTGTTGGCCTGGCCTGGTTCCCGACTAGGGCTGCCTCTGTGCTGTTGATGGAACTGTAGAAACTGAGCTGAGTCAATGGCCACTGAACACTCAGGGTGGATAATCCCCTGCTTAGCTGCACTTAAGTAAGTCCAACCTTAGTAAGAAATATGTGGAGATAATTGAGAACCAGCATTTCTCTTAGGGTCTGGTTCTTTGTATGAAAAAAAAAGCAGGTTTTCTCGGGGAGGTGTCAAGGGAATGACCTTGAAAGCAGGCTACCATCCGCGAGGTTATTTATGCTGGCCAGTCCTTCTCTGCGATGCTGCATGCTGTTTGTGTAATAGGTGTTTTGCATCCAGATGCCCTGAAGCTAATAAAATGCTCCTGATCTTAGCAGATACCAAGCATGGTGATTTGGTATGGAATGCATTGTTATAGATATCTAAATCTTTATTTGTGAGTAGCTCAATAACAGTACATTTACGTTCGTGCCAAAATGTTTTTCTTTTGTTGAGTATACTCATACAACTTAAAATGTAGTGTTGGGGTATGGGTAATAACAGGTCCGGACCTTCTCCCCACTCAGAGTGACCTCCAGTGAGTGTCAAGGGTGTGGCATAAACATTGTCTTCTTTAATCTTCATCATAAACTTCTGGTGTCAGCTGGGTAGCAGTGAGGCTTAAAGAAATGAGTTTTTTGTGCAATTCATACAGCTGATGAGTGAGAGAGCGAGGTCTGTCCCAGGTCTTGAGACCTGTGATATCAGCTCTGTGTAGCAGCTTATTCTTAAAAATCTTAATCAGAACAAGTTAAAATTTTTTGATCATTCAAATTAGAAATGACAAGTTTTATCACAAACATAAGCATGAATTTGCTGTGTCAATTTACAGTAAAAGGTCAAATTATGAGAGATAGATTTCAAGCTGAAGAAGATGGTTAATGCTTTCATTTAGATCTTTCTTTTACCTCCACAAACAATTCCAACAGAATTACTGGTAAAATAAGTGATCAAGGCAGTAATTGATGAGATCTGTTACCATCAATATGACTTGACAATATATTGAAATAACAATGTGTTCAGCCCTTCATGCGTTACTGCATATGTCAGACTTTAATACGTATTTTTGATGAAAGGAATCATCCCAAAAGGAAGGCATATGCACATTTCTTATTTTACAGTAACATATTACATTATAAATTTTTTGTTGGGTAAATGTGTTTATTTCTGATTGATTTATCTTTGAAAGGTTAAAAGGCTAAATTTTTTTAACCAATGTTTCATTGTATTTACTAACCTCTTTGTACAGTGGGAACATGAGGGAATTTTCTTCTTTTCATCTGTAAATAACTTTTAAAACTTGGCAGTGATTTAAATGTTATTTGTTATGAGATACTCATAAAGGCGTTTTACTGAAGATACTGTGTGCGTGCCTTGAGCCCTCTAAGTTCATTTCTTTAGAACTCAATACAAGTAAAAATAGATGATAAAACTTCATGATTCCTTTGGGTTCATTAAAGTTTACCCAGAGATATTATGGAAGGAACCTAATATTCTTTATTTGGTATTGTATGTTTTAGTATTATGCTGGCAATTTGTAGATTGTTAAACTTGAATCTTGATGTAAATAGTGCTAATGTTAAAATAAAAGAATATTATTCGAGCTTTAAAACCTTTCCCAATGTTTTAATACCTCTTTTTTTTTTGGTAATACTTTTGGGTGAATTCATTACTTATTCCAAATGTATCATAATATGGACAATACATGGTATAAAAATACCCATGGTAGATTCAAGTGATAAGGTTGGCAATATTATTTTTTAAGACCTGCTTATCTTATTTTATTTTTTTAAAGATATCTTTTGCTTTTGTTTTTTAGGGTCGTTGCTCCAGGGAGAATTGCAAATATCTTCATCCACCCCCACACTTAAAAACACAGTTGGAGATAAATGGGCGCAATAACTTGATTCAGCAGAAGAACATGGCCATGTTGGCCCAGCAAATGCAACTAGCCAATGCTATGATGCCCGGTGCCCCATTACAACCCGTGGTAAGCTTGTTTTCAGTCCTCATTCATTGCATATGTAATTCCAAGTGCTCAGTTAGTTTCAGTGGTCAAGTGTGATGATTGCACTAGTTCCGAGAATGCAGGTAACAATATTGCCTAGCCCTTTCTATCAGCATTATCAGTCAGACCTGGAAATGATTTTCACACCGTGAAGTTACTCATGTTCTGAGTAAAATCATGTGGACATTTTCATGATAGCGTGTTTTTCCCCTAAAATTTTCTTCAATTTAAATCTTATGACTTTAGAGTATAAATGTTTGGTTTTTTTCCTAAGGGTCAGCAGACTCATCAATCTAGTCAGTGTGCATTTTTAGACTAATGGTAATAGTAATAGTTGGGAAATGTGATCTTTAATTTTAAGAACATTTTTTCCTTTTTCCCCTCATTGAAGAAACTCTATATAGTCCTTTTTTTTTTTTTTTTTTTTTTTTTAAGGAGCCTTTGTTATGATTTTAAACAGAAATTAAAATTATTTTGTGGTTACTAATGCTATGCTGAAAGAAGTCTTGATAGTAGTGAATCAATATCATGGACTTGGAAATCTCATAAAAGAAGAAATAATGAGTAGGGACAGAAGCACCCAAGAGCTTTTAAGAAAAGACCCATCATAAGCTGTAGGTGGTCATAGTGATTTAATGATTGCTGAGCAGTGTATGTTAATAACTTCTGGGTCTGAACACATATATTTACTTATTTGGATTTTTGGAGTGTGTAATGTACATGATAAATGACTTTAATAACCTTTACTCACATTTATGCATTAAAGTGTAAGAGATTAATATCAATTTTAGGTTGCAAAAGGTGTTTTGATGTTCATTGTGATATAATAATTCTGTATCTAAGTGCATGTTGAAATTTGCAATGATAAAAATATATTTGTTAGTAATTTGCCACTAATCTGTATACCTTCTTATGGTGTTATGTAGCATGTGTGCTAGTTTTTTCCTAATACATTAGAACACCTGAACTTAAGGTAATTTTATTCTCTCTTAGAAGTTAATGCACCAATCATTCCAAAAAAGAGTAAGGGGATGACATTTCAAGGTGGGAGGGACTTCCATATCACATTGACAGTAATACCAATGATCAATACTATACAGTTAAGGTGAGAGAACACTGTAATTCTGTGTCTATTTTAACTGGATATACAGTATTGTGTGTGTGTGTGTGTGTGTATATATATATATATATATACACATATATGTGTATATATATACACACACATATATATATTCCCATTATTGGGGACTCCACTTAAAATATATTTTAAATTTATTTTCATGTTACCTGCTAATTTTCACGTCTCTATTGGGATAGCACAAACTCTTCTACTTTGGTTAAAAAATAGTATAGTTATAATTGTTCTCTTTAGCATAAAATATTGGGCAAGAATTCTGTTACACTTGGCCCTCACATACATAGTTTGAAATATCCAATAAATCCTTGGGGTGGCTGCTACTTCAGTTGATATGAGACCTCTCTCCCTAATGTGAGACACTTTTCCACTTCAACATTTGAAGCACATTCCACCTCTCAGGGCTCAGAGAGCAGCATTGGTCGTGGCATTTTCTCTGCTGACTTAGCCCAAGGTCATCTCATGCATATCCTGGCACAGACTATAGGCAACATCTATGCTGATGGCTTTGAAATCCTACTAACAAATATGTGTTGTTTAGGAAATCACTAAATCACAGGTTTCTGAAACAAATAGAAAAATGACCCCATTTTCTGGTGTTTTTATTGAAAAACTCAGCTTGGACGAAGGATTCATTTTCATTAGTTGTGAGCACATTCATCTTCCCCAATATGCCTAGACTGGAATGTGGAATTACCCTTTTGCTAGAGGCGTTGTGAGATCATACTCTAAAAATATACTCTGTGCAGAGCGGTGTTTTTGGAATAAGCATGGAAGTCATTTTAAATACTCAATTTTCCAGCATTTGCAGTGTTAATGGCTATAGAGAAGGCTTTTGATCCAGGAAAATTTACCTTCAAATCCTCACTTGAGACTTTTTGGTCCTCCCGTCACCAGCTCTGTTTTGATGAGGGTAATGATATGGGGACTCAGCATAAATGAGATGCTCATAGCCAGCTTTCTACTGGACCTTTAATGTCCTGCACATCATGAGGTATTA
Source organism: Noctilio leporinus (assembly GCA_004026585.1). Classification (NCBI taxonomy): domain Eukaryota; kingdom Metazoa; phylum Chordata; class Mammalia; order Chiroptera; family Noctilionidae; genus Noctilio; species Noctilio leporinus. The sequence goes on along the minus strand of PVIW01001903.1, from coordinate 148,695 downwards.
CAGGGCTGGAAGCAGCCAGGCGACTGATAGGGAAAAGGGTTGCCACTTAGAGGGGGTGGCCCTTGGCACAGGTGGCGGTGTTTGAGGACACTGTGCAACCTTGGATCCAACCCAGGCAGTGGGGCTGTCAAAGGAGACAATGCTGGGAACAGACCCATCACATCCAAGTGTCAGCGGTGTCTGAGCAGTGCCAGGGCTTGTAGTCAGTCACCAGCTGAGACGTCTTAGTTTTTGAAGGGTAGCCAGTGTGGGTCCCACACTGTGGCTGGGGGCACACAGAGAGGAGAAGGGGTTAGCAAGGTCTAATCAGATTTAGGAGTATCTAGTGTTGATCCTGGCACGTAGCAGGGACGAGAAGTGGCATGGTAAGTGAAAGAAGAAATGAGGGAGAGTTTCCCGAATAGAAGAAACACAGGCAGAGGCCCTTGGTGGTTTATCTCTCCCGGGGAAACAGAGCCCAAGTCCAGCTAAAGAGGCTGCAGAAAGAAGGGGGGTGAAAGGTGGATTCATTTCATCAGACTATTAACACAAGCAGCCAGGGGTCACATGAGGGTACTTCGGGGACCAGGAAATTGCTATTATGTCAGTCAGTCTAGGTTCTCATTTTCTCATAAATTGTGAGAGCCTGTTCTATAAATCTAAGATCTTTGGAATATGACACCGGACTGACTTGGGGAATGCAAGAATTTATAGAAGAGTTTCCTGTTTTGATAGACTTTATTAAGTTGTAACAAAACGCACCAAGTCAAGAATCACAAAGAGAACTTAACATTTTGGGGGGCAAATACAATACTATACAGGCACTTACTGAACTCAGTACCTTTTGTATCATAAATCCTCACAGCCATCCTGTAAAGTAGATAATATTATCCCAGATTTACAATTTACAGGTAGGGACTCAGAGGTTTGGTGAGATTAATTAACAAGACTGCAGGCCCTGCTGCTGACTAGCTATGCAACTTGAAGATAAATGGAAGACCTATAGTATTGAATTATCCAGGTTTTAAAAAATAAAACTTTTGGATTTATTTCCTACATGCCACTTTTTAAAACGTGTATTAACTTGGCCATGTACTATCTGATGCAAAGGTAACCTAACACGAGATTACTAAACAAACTAACCGAAGATAGATTGCACTTTGTGGCGTGCAACTGGGAGGCATCTGGTGTATTCCTTTGGTCTATTGCTGAAAGATATCTTTTAGAGGTTCTGTTGATGTCAGGTCCTTGTCATGGTCCTTGAAGAGCTAGCAGTGGCTTTAGGTGCTTCTCCCTGTGCTCCCAAGGTGAACCCTGGCTGTCCTTGGTTTCCAACAGCAGCTGTCCTTAAGGTGCACGACGCACCTAGCTGTCTGAGTTTCCTAACTCATGTCGCATTTTGCACATTTGAAGTAGCCTAAAGATGAAGGGGTTCAGAGTTACTGTATTTGGCTGAAGTCTTGGGAGCATCTCTGCTGCTTCTGTTGCTTCGCGTCTGCCCTTGTCTTGTGTCCCCAGGATTTGTTGGCATCATTTGTCACGCCTCCAGGGACACCGAGGGGCCTTAAATTATTTTTCAGTGCTTTGCCTTCCAGTTTGTCCAACAAGTGGTTGAGATAAGGCCACTGCATCCCAAGGGTTTCTGGTGAAATGTTTCCAAGTCAGTCACCCTGAATCCCATTTCACCCATCTGCCCTGCTTCCTGCCCGTTTCAGTCACGGAGAGGTACTTCCTTGCACAGCTTGGGAACAGGCTCCAAATTATAGGGCAGAGTTGTTGATACTTTCCTACCCAGAGAGCTAGAAGTGAGTCTTCTTTATTTAAATGTTCAGTCAAACGGGACTGGAAGATAAAGCGAAATTCAGAATAAACCAGTCATTTTTTTGCTTCAGCAGGTCAGTCTAGAAAATAGTATTTCAGTTTAAAATAGTATTTCAGTTTAAAATAGTATTTCTTTTTTTTTTAAATTTTATTGTTGTTGTAGTACATCCATCCCCTTTTTGCTCCCCTCTGTCCCCCTAAAATAGTATTTCTTTGATTCTAGTTGTATGCCATCTTCTTAGAAATGCATCGTAATGTGAATTTGTTGATAATTCTCATTAACTTTTGGCTCTATATTTGTATTCAAAATAATTGTTGTACAAGAAATCTGTACTCAGAAATCTGGTTTTATACACCTTGATTGTGCTGTTAATTTTTTTAAAGCTTTATTTTTTTACTACTTGCAACATTGACTTTGACAAATAAATATGCACACATGTAAAATCTAGGCAAACCTGACGAAATTTGTCTGCTGTAAATCCCAGCAGATACTATCAATTTTCTTGTACGTAGTCCTTCCATTTTATTAAAACTTGCCAACATTGTTTGTGAAACAAACACATATGATTTTAAAATTAATTAGGGCCCCTATGATATTTGCAATATCCCAGCATGATGACATGATAACATAGAAAATTCAGTATTGAAAATTGCAAAACAAAAAGAAAACAAATTGATTCCTAACAAGCATATTAGGGAAGCTGAAGATTAAATTTTAAGTTCAAGGGAGAAAATAAATCAAATCTCTTTTTTTTTAAATGTTTAAATATCTATTTTTAGAAAATATGGCCCTGGCTGGTGGCACAGTGGATAAGGCACCAGCCTGCAAACACAAAGGTTGCAGGTTCAATTCCCAGCCAGGGCACATAACCAGGTTGCAAGCCAGGTCTCCAGCCAGCTCTGTAGCTGGAGGCAGGTGCAAAGCAACCATACATTGATATCTCTCCCCCTCTCTGCCTCTCTCCCTTTCCCTCTCTCTGAAAATAAGAAATAGAAAATTTTTTAAAATAGAAAATATGTATTGCCTCTGCTAGTTTCTGTCACAGAAACTAGCAAACCCACTGCTGCCTTTGTTAAGCGATGTCTGTGCAGGACCTGTGTAGATGCATCTAAAATGAACAAAGCACAGGCCTGCCTTCTGATAGCCTACAAGAGATAGCGAAGGACACACACGTGGTGCTGGACGATAGAAGCTGGACTTGAGGGATGAGGCATTCTAGGAGAATGAAGGGCAGGAAAAGATAGGCGTGGGTGGATCAGGGGAAAGAAACTTCATCAGGAAGGGAGTCCTGATTCTTGAAGCAAGGTTAGGAATTCGGTGGTAGGCTGGGCAGGAGCAGCCTTTGACATGAAGACAAAACCATGTTCAGAAGAAGAGCGCCGGAAGAGAACATGCCTCCTTAGAGACCTCACACAGAACAATTTGTTGGGAAATAGCGTTAGAAGGCCAGGTAGTGTATGGAAATGGAACCTTCCAGGAACATTCAGAAATTACTGCTTCCTACCTGCGTCTGCCAGAGGTTACGGTGAGTGGGAAACATGGCAGGACACGCAGGGTATACAGTTCTCTGGGCGATTCTAATAGACCGTCAGCACTGACAACCCCCGTTTTCAGAGCCACCTGGAATCAGACACACCTTTGTCCATGCCCTCCGTCTTCCATGCAGTCGTTTGTGACGAGGGGCCATAATCTCTGTGAGACCTTTTCTTTATCTGCAAAAGGGGACTCACAACACCCACCCGGCAGGCTGTCATTCATTGACACATTCATTCATTCACTCACTCAAGCACTTTTTCACGGTATATTTATTGCATGCCTACTGTGTGCCAGGCATTGCTCTAGGTTCTGGGAATGTACCAGTATCCCCTGACCCCCTTCTTCAAGCGAAAGCAGTGGAGGGTTTGTGTTTCTTTGTTCTCTGAAGTTTATACTCTACTGTTACAAGGATTAAGTACAAAAATGTGGGTAAAGCCCTTAGCACAGTGCCTGGCACACAGTAGAGGGAATTCTCCTAATAACCATGTTTGCACACACTTAACTAGGGTCCTAACGTGAAATTAAATAACATTTTCATTTATGATAAAGCCTGATTACCTTAATGGAATCAAAATGCCTCATTTAAAACAAACAAATGGTTAGCTCACAAAAGTACCGGCATTAGTGAATTTGCAATTTGCTTTTCTCTGTTCAGGGTAAAAAAAAAAAAACAAAACAATAATAAGCCAACCTTCCTTACACCTTCTGGGAACTCAGAGATCTGTAAATCATTATTACAAGGATGCAGTTAGCAGCAAATGCACCAATTATGTAGTTATACATTATCCTGTGGATACTTAGAGAAAATAGGATGCCACTTGATAATACCATTGCATTAATATCCATCCTTGAGATTCTGCCGAAGCCTCTGAGTGCAGGGTAGCTGTTGGAATGGAGAATCGGCAGTGTAGCAGGTCAAGTTCTTTTCTAACCCGATTAGAGCTCTGATGGGTCCAGCAGTGACCTACCTCCAGCAAGGTGCTCTTGGAAAAAGGGATGTAACAAGTTTACCAAAAAAAAATGCGAAAGAAATAAAGTAATGTTAGATTGTGTTTTTTTTTAATAGCTTTCAGAATCAAGTTTCAAAGCATAGAGCTATTATTATTGATTGCCTGCCTGTTTAGCAAATAGCTGTACTTATCTAGAGAGGGAACAATTTGAGATAATGCTTGCTGAATAGTTGATGTTTCAGATTTTTAAGAGCTGCTGCAGATTTGACTTGGGGGAAAGTGTCGTTAAAGTCATCAGATCTGAATTTGTTCTGCTGAATTAAGTCCGGAAAGCAATTCAAGTGACAACGCGGCAGAAACAATCCAGGGGAAAATTGTTGCCAGTTAATAAGATACATATTTTTATCTAATAAAAGTATTCTTTACTCTGTAACATGCAACTGCTGTATTGTATGCATTGTAGGTTATCTTTGTTTCATTCAATGAGCTTTGACAAAGCTGCGGTTTATTGGCCACTGGTCTTACTTTCTTAAAATGCAAATTTTTCTTCCCTCCAAATAACTTTGTAACTTTAACCTCTGATGCTAAATAATTATAGTAGATTGTGTACAGTGACACAAACATCTCAATACCTCTCTGAAGTAGGCATTAGAAAATGCACCACCTGGAAATACAGGTTAATTCGTAGCAACAAGTACAAAGAGGAATGCTAATAGCTGGTGTCTGTTCCCCATGTTCTAAACTAGACTTGTCGTCTTCAATGCTAAATTTCCTGCAATTCTTAAATGTCTAACAGAAAAAATAGATTACCGGCCTGGCTGAAATTTCCCAGGTTGTATCCTAAGAGTATATAACAGGGTAAGTTTTACCTGAATATTTGTGCATGGAAATCCAGGTACAACATGTATTCACTGTGCCAGTCAGTCCTTGCTTGGCAGCCCTCAGACAGTGGAGCAGCATGAAATCCGCTGCTGTCCAAGGAACTGTTGGTGGACAGAGGTTGCCCTGAGCCCCAGCTTCTGACAGGTTATGGATTGTGACTATCTGGAATGCTTGGATAGTTTCCTATTGATAGCATGTAGCTGTTGCAGCCACCAAGGGCCTGGGAGTGGGAGGTGTTCCTTCAGGCCACTTCATCACTCAAGAGCCAGCAACCTGCCCTGGCTGGTGGCACAGTGGATAAGGTGCTGGCCTGTGAACCCAAAGGTCACTGGTTCGATTCCCAGCCAGGGCACATAACCAGGTTGCAAGCCAGGTGTCCAGCCAGGTCTGTAGCTGGAGGCAGGTGAAAGGCAACCATACATTGATGTTTCTCTCCCTTTCTTCCTTCTTCCCTGCCCTTTTCTTTAAAAGTACTGAATAAAAAAATCCTAAAAAAAAAAAAAAAGGGAAAGAGTCAGCGATCTGGCAGGGCAGCTAACCATGGCATTTCAACCAGCATGTTCAGAGACACAATTATTTTAACTGGAAAGTATCAGAGGAGCCTGTGGAGTATTGTTTCTTCTCCCAAGTGAATCAAATTATGCATTATATATTCTGTTTTCCATGGTCTTCTTAGTAAAATGGGGTATGCGAGCTGCAAAGATTTCTGTCCTGAAACAATGTGTGAGGTCAAGAGAAGAGTGTCTGTTTAGGACAGGAATTTGCAAGCTCTGCTCTGTGGACGTTGAGGTGGGATAAATAAATCTTTGTTGAAAGGGGCTGTCCCAAGTGTTGCAGGACACTTAGCAGCATCCTTGCACTCTATCCATTTAATGCAGTACTAACCCACCCTTCCCAGCTCTGATGACCAAAAATGTCTTTAGGTTTTGCCAATATCCCCTGTGAGGCAGAATCACCCACGGCTGAGAACCGCTGAGGAAAAGGGAGTACTGTAATTCCATTTTACTCTTTACGGGACGAGTCAGGGCCAGGCTAGATCAAAGAAATGTTGTATTTTAATGTTTCTTTGGAGCTGTAAGATTCACTTTTGTAGTATACTTCTTAATTTCTCTTGAATACTGTATATAAACTTGGGATCATCTACTTCTTAGTTCTACAGAAATTTTCTGTGATTCTATTCCTTGCCACAGGGTGAAGGAAAATAAAAAACTAAAAATGTCCTTTAAGAACAGGAGCCATTTTGTCTATTAGTGTTTGTGTTTTGGAGACAAATATTCTTTCATAAAGCATTAAACTTTAAGAATTGAAACACCATTGGATTAGGAAGTTGGAAATGTATCATCGATGAGAAATTGTGCTAGATTATGCATTTAAAACTGGGAACGTGCTAAAGTAGATTTCAGGTAAATTATTTAATCTCAAGAACATATATATTTCCTGGTAGGCAAGTTTTTATATCAACAAATAGAAGCCATTCTCATATATCCATGAAAACACTTCTGGCAGAAATGATGGTGTAACATTTTCTTTAGTGCTGCTGTAGGTGTTCTCTTGAATAATCTGGTAACATTTAGTTATAAGTGTTCTGGTTCAACTTATTAATTCTGAATGGTTCCCCTCAGTATGATGAGTTTGTTGTTAAATATCTCACACAGGTGTGATAGGCGGGTGGCATTTTTATCCTTTCCTCAGAAAACCTGCAACAAACGAATATGCCAAACACTTTATCCTCTGTTGTCCTCAAAAGGAATGGTGTCATCATCCCCTTTCACTTACCCCATGAGATTTGTTCACAGTTTACCTCAGCTGTGAAACCTAGCTATCCACTGAGAGTTCTGCTTTATTTATTCCAGATAATGGGACACTTGCAACCTATTAGCAGCTGCAAACAGATCTTCCTCTGACAGAGCAATTATGAAAGCTATTTCTTAGACAAGTTTCTAGGGTTAAATTGGGACACAGATGGAGATTTAGGTAACCACAGGAGTGTTCCCTATTGAATAGTTGATCTATTGTTCATTAAGAAATTGCAAGTGTTATAGACCCCAGACTTTAAAATTCTAGTGGGTTAATGGTGTGTTACCTGTTATATTTTCCGGGGGGGAAAAATACATTGATTTGATCAGCGTTTATTTAAAAAACATCCTTATCCTGAATGAAAGTAAATAAACAGAATTAGCTGGAGGGAGTGGAGAGGGAGGAAAGGAAGAATAGATTGGGAATAGATGGGTGGGTGGGTGGGTGGGTGGATAGAACAGTGTAGGATAGCAGCCTCCAACCAAGACCTTCATATTAAATTGTACATTTTCCTTTGTTTTTCAGCCAATGTTTTCAGTTGCACCAAGTTTAGCCACCAATGCATCAGCAGCAGCCTTTAATCCCTACCTGGGACCTGTGTCCCCAAGCCTGGTTCCAGCAGAGATCTTGCCTACTGCACCAATGTTGGTAACAGGGAATCCTGGCGTCCCTGTACCCGCAGCCGCTGCAGCTGCTGCGCAGAAGTTAATGCGGACAGACAGACTTGAGGTAAGAATAATGAATTGGTTTACTTAGATGTACCTCATTTTAACTTGCGAAGTGTGCTAGTTTTTTTTTTTTTTTTTTTTTACTATTTCTTCCATGACCATAAAATTAAAAGAAAGAAAGAAATTCAAAGCAGAAGTATTGGTTTCATGTTTGGAGCATTTTACTGGAATATGGTTATACTACATTTGATGGATATAATGTTCATAAAAGCCATGACAATAATGAATAAGAACTTGGACTCTGGGGTCAGGTGGCCTGCTACTCTGTTATGCCTCAGCTTCCTCATTTTTGAAATGGAGATCATAACAGCAATTACCTCAAAGAGTGACCAGAATGTGTGGCCCCCAGCAAATGCTTCTTAAATATTTATTGTTGTTGTTGTTTTTGTTACTATTAGGAACAACAGGTTTTATCAGTGACCTGATACTTGTTCTTAAAAAAATGTTACTTATTGTCTCTAAAGCACTTTAAAATTTATTACTGCAAATTGCCACATATGCATTACTGTTTTGGGTGGAATAGCAAGGCCACTTGGTTTGTGAAGTATGCCCTTCTGAACATTTTTCATTGGAATTGGTGACGCTCTATGTCCTAGAGTCAAGGATGGCCAGATGTATGTATATGCCTTGCTGTTGCTACAATTAAAAAGAAATTGTAGATCTCACATTGAAGTTGTTCTGAGTTTCAGTGTGGCTGTAAATGAAGGGATTTGGGAAAGTAGAGAGAGAAGGGGAAATGGCAACAAGACTGTAATCGTGGCTGTAAAAACTGGCATTGCTGTCCAACTGAAGAACAGAATGGCCTTTCATCTTTTCCCCGGCTAGGGTGAGGCAGTGCTGAGTGACGAGAAGCCTTACATGTATTAATTACTAAGAAAGCAGCAGAAGAGGCTTTTTGTGTGAACATAATTGACACTAATAATGTATCAATTTAGCAAGAATTTATTTAATAAGCACCAATTTCTTGTTTGTTAAGTTCCATCACATGCTGTTCAAAGCATCCCAGATTTCAGCATAGTTACAACTGCTACCACCTCATTAATGGTAATAATCCTACTTAATATTTATTCAGCATTTATTGTCTACCAAAGACAAAGTCAGCCCTTTACATGTTTCACACATTTAACCCTCAAAACCATCTTATGAGGAAGATTCCACCATTAACTCCATTTTATAGGGCAATGAATTTACAAGGAGAAATGTGACATGATTTATTCAAGGTCACAAAGGTAGGATAGTCTAGTGGTGGATGAACTAAGAATTCCATTTTAAACACAGTATTCTTCTCCCCTGCCCATTCAGGTGATAGTACAAAGAGGAGGCAGCAAATTTCAGCTCCTGTATACTCTTCAAGTTAATTTGTTTTAGGCTTATTTCTTACGTTCCATTAAACATTTTGGAAGAGATGGCTAACTGAGAAGTTACTGTAAGTAGAAGCCAGGAAGGACTTGGAGACCTAGTTGTCTGCCCTCTGTGGACAAGGGACTCAGCTCTTTGCTAGGGGGTTGCACCTGAACTTGGGCAGGGTTTGTCACTGCACAGGTGCACTTGTTCATTAATTAACTGATGCCATTTACAGGTATATTAGGAGGAAACTTAAAATATTTAAAACTCATCCAATGCTCAACATGTGAACCCCACCCCCAGCAACCTTTCTGAAGCAAACCCTGGGTTCATAATGCATAAGTGTTGATTAATGGGGACCACATAAGCAGACTGAGATGAACTTGAGTGAATTACTCATTGGAAATGGTATTTTTAAAAGCTGAGCAAATACCTATTTAACTCTCTTTGAAAGGCTGAGCTTTGTGGCCAGAACGCTCTTAAAACTAACCCTCTCATACTTTGAGCTAGTCTGTAATTGATGATCTTTTGTATCGTATTGGATTAAAGTGAACATGTTCGTTGTTCTGTTTTAATTTTTCTTTGGGGAGAAGCAGCTCTGTGCATTTTGTCCATCTTTTCTCTAGTCACAGCTGGTGACCACGGCGGCATTGACTGTCATTCCCTTTTCACCTGCACACCACTGACCTACGTGGTGGGAGGAAGCCTCCCATTCCGTTCTTAGTTACTGGATCTGACCCAGGGTTGCAGTTACAACCAGTTAGGACATTGCAACGTGAAGCAAAGGGGCAGGTCTTCTTGCGCCACACTGGCGATTTTAGATACTCTCTTCTTCCAGTTATTTCCCCTCACGCCAACTGCCCTGCAGATTGGAGTCTAAAAGGCATGGCAGCACATGCACACGCTTACTTGCTAATAGGCCACAGGTTTTGTTATTTGGAGTTGAAATCTATACTTTTTTTTTTTTTCTCAAGGAATTCTGAAGTACCTTTTCAAAAATCTGAGTTCCTCTTAAGGTGAAAAAAAACCGAAATCGGTTAAAATAATTGGCCAGTGTTCCCTGCCACTGTCCTCCTCTTACTCCAACTTGTTTGGCAATAAAGACATTTGAAAATCATAGATTTGTCAGCCTTCTGGCTCTTAGATAATTGCGTGGATGAACTGACAGGTATTTACAGCATCCAGTGTGATTTGGCAGAAATGGTAAACTAGGAAGCAGGAACCCAAGGATTAGCATTCAAGTTTCTCATGATATCTGAGCTTCACATCCCACACATATACATGTAGGGGTTTGTACTAGGTAACCTCTAACACCACTTCCTGTTAAAACATTCTAGGTACATTTAGGTCATTTTCTTGACTTTAATGCCAGCTATAAGCTTTTGAAAGTCCTTGTCTGTATATAAAACACATATAAACTTTCTATCAATATTCATGTTATCAATTCTTTATTGGACATCTTTTAAAAGATACTTGCTATATTGTAAATGTCAGTTTGCATCATTTTCTCTCATGAGGAACAAATTGCTTAAATACCAGGTACTGTGGCTTTTTAAATGCCATGTTTTGACCTTGGGATACCTTTCTGTAATTTCTAAACAGCAGTTTATGTTGACTCATTATTTTAAGAAATTGGTAAAATCTACAGGTATGGAAAGGACTAAAGGTGTTAGTCATAGTCCTGCTTCCTTATGAGGAATAATTAAGGAAATGATTGTTTGGCTCATTGTTAACAAATGTAGTAATTTTTTAATGATGCAAAAAGGATCCCTGAATGCATTCCTTCTGTCATTTCTTCAACAGCGTCCGATGAAGAACTATTATTGAACATATTCCAAGTAAAAAGTACTGTGAGGGATCTCTTTGAAATGTCTTAACCTGCTGTCTTATCAGCAACAACAAAGGCCCACTTCAGAGTAGCGTCAGCCTCCTGAGCGGTGCCCAATAGCTTGTTACAGAAATGGATAAACAAATCAACCCAACAGTCCATCAGTTGATCAGCTAATCACAGAAAGACACGTGCTCTAATTCAGAGTTTAGAGGGATCAACAGAGCAGTTCAAATGTGACAAGTTTTTCACTTTTGTTAGCATTCTCCCTGGGACCATGTTTAAATTTTGAGCATTCCAAATATAAGGTAGAACAAACATCTTGTTTGTGCCCCGAGTCCTAGGGATTACTGTTAAAAATGCAGGGCTTCCTTCCCCAGGACTGATTCAGAAGGTCTTGGGTGGAGCTCAGGGGGGCTCCTGTGTCTTGTTTCACAGACCTGCAGGGCGAGTCAGTGCAGAGCTCAGGGAAGACTGCCTCCAGCATCTCTTCTTTACTCCCAGCTGTTCACCCTTTACCTCACGGACAGTTATTTGTGACTCTGAATTAAAAATCTGCCTCCTCCAGTTCACTCAACATCCTACAGTTTAAGTTGCCGAGAACATGATGAACAGCGTAATGAAATAGTTTTGCTAAACAACAATGATTATTAGGGTAATTTATACCACACAATAGCATTTGCATCAAATGAAAACAAACCAATGGCCACATACTTCAGATGTGGATAAAAATAAGAGATCTGCCATTTGGTTGACAGTATCCTTTTTATTAGATGAACAGGCTACATGAAAAAAAAAAAAACATAAAAAGTATTTCAGAAAAGGTAGAAAAACAGCTTGGCTTTCAATATCTTCAGTTAGAGTTTCTTTTAAAATAACTTACTCTTGTGCTAAAAGTTTTATTCTACTGAGCTAATCATGACACGGGTTTCTAATTCAGGCCACTGGATACTGTATGTTACTACTACATACTGACAGAAAAGACTCTAAGGACTATCATTTTTAAAATATTTTAATTGATTGATTTTTGAGTACAGATAGATAGATAGGCAGACATACAGACATAGACATTACTCATGTGCCCTGACCCTGACCAGGAATCAGACCTGCAATAGGACCCCTGAATGATTTCAGGGATGACACTAACCAACTGGGCTACCCAGCCAGGGCTCATTGATTTTTTCAGTATGACTAAAAAAATGATACCTATTGACTAAACAAAAAACAGCATGTGAAGCTAAATGAAGATTAAAGTGACAGTGAAAGCATGCTCAGATAAGGATTTTTACAGGAGTTTAATGGATTCGGCATCATCTATTGAATATGAAAAACATTCAATTTAAAAAAATTAGGAAAGCAGATGCTCTTAATAAAAGAAAGGCTTTATTGATAGAATTATTTTAATACTGTATTTTTGCAGAATATGTTTGGATACTGCTTGTATGATACTTTGGTTTCTCTAGAAAATTATTAAGAAATCTTAAGAATTTTGTGCATACAGGTTCATATAGTTTAAAAACGTTTTTAAAATCTGTAATAAAGGTTTAGAATGGTGTTTAAAAGTGTGCTCACACCTTCATTTGAAACATGCAATGTACCATATCTCTGTCAATGATTTCTCTTGTAATTAGCTTCAATTTTGTTTTAAAGATAACAGAGTTGTAAATTATTTGTAATAAGGTGGTTGCTAATCTTGGCCACTTGTTTCTGCTGTTCCTCTGCTAATTTATTCATGGAAATTAAAACTAAAATTTCTCTATCTTGATGGTTATTTAGAAAGAGTAATAAAAGTACCTACAGATTTGAGCATTTTCGCATATTAATGAGCTTCTTTCATAGCTTTTTGTATTCTTTCCATCCTGTTTGTTTGCATGTTCTTTCATAGGAATGAATAAATTATCGCTTAATAGACTTAATGGGAAGTTTTCTTTAGTTTGTCATTCCTATATATTCAGATTTAATTTTGTTATCACATGAAGTCAAGTTGCAAATTCTCAGCTGTATCATCTACAGAAATACGCTTGTGTAATGATGGATTCTGCCTTGCAAGTTGCAAAGAAAATACCCATTTGACCTTAACAGGAATCCTCTGAGATAGCTAACATGGGGGTCTTTTCTTCACCTTTTTAAAAAAAGGAAAATGAGGTTCAGATAGACCACATTTGTACGACATTCAGATAACAGAAACTAGATATCATAGGATCAGGTATTTACCTTAGAAATTTTATTGTATTGAATATAATTACCTAAGATCAGTTCCCCTAATCACCCAGAATTTTAAAGTGTGGAGCTTACAATTCTTTTGAATAATTTATTTGCATTAAATTATATATTCTTGACCAGTAATGCTGTGAATACTTATAAAACTCAGATTATCCAGCATTACTTTTTTATTGTGTTATGTTAGCACAAGTTGATAGGAAGTGCCTGGTATTTATTGTTAAACAATAACTGTGTATATGTCTTTAATTAATATTAGTCATGAGGTTTAAATGGACTTCCCAAATATTAAAATGGGCTGAGTCCCTGTCCTGTTATAATTATAGCTTCCTGTTTCAGCTTTTGGATCCTGTTCTGTAAAGATGAGTGAGTTAAACATGGTGAGTTCTCGCCATGAAGAACATTCGATTGGCAGTTCAGTTTTGAATAAGTTCAAACACTGACCTTAATTTTCTTAGACTGTCAGTGCCTTAACTTGCAGAGGACCGATGAATTTAATACCACTTATGAAACCTTTTATTGTTGTTTTGACCATTTTAAAATATATCATGTTTATATAAAGTTAGAGATTAAATAACAACTATTTTAACCAGATGCATTTTCAGCTAGCTATATGTTGTCTTAGTCTTCATGATTCCATCGCGGGTAAGTGTAGGAACTAGAACCAAAATTTCTGACAGTAAGCTTTTCTCTTTTCCCAGTACCACTGCTATTTAATTAGCAGATGTATATAGAATTAATTTCTTTGTGAAGCTATTTTTGATTAATTTTTATTTTGATATTTTTGTATTTCATAGATTTTTTTCTGGAAATGGAATGTCAAACTTAAGTGTTTTCAGTGAATAGCTTCATTAAAATGTTTTTTACCACAAAAGCAAACTCTTACCCATTTTGTTTGAAAATATATTAAACTCCCCTGATTTGCATAACAAATCTTGCCTTAATACTTATGAAGACTCAAGCAACATTCTTTATGATTGAAGCATCTTATGTGTTTAGCTAAATAGATGGAATTATTATAATCTAGGTTTGAAAAACCATTTACTGAACCATAAAAAGTACTTACATTTGTTGATCCTCCAATGTTTTTTCTACAAATTTATCCTTACAAACTGATCAAAAAATTTGCCTGTAGTCATGAATATATTCTTTGCAATATTTATGGTATTTGGGCATATTGGAAATGATTTAGATGCTGTCCAAAAGAGTTACTTATAATACACACATCTATTTGATGAGATTTGATGTATCCATAAAGAATGATTGCCCCGAGCACTTAGTAAAATGAAAGTGCTTAGCAAAAACAGGTTCCAGGGTAGTAACTACAGGATAAGATAATTACACCTATTTAAAATTTGTTTACATGTAGAAGTCTGAATGAGACCAGGAAAAGAACCATAATGTTGTTAGTATTTTCAAACAATTTTACCTCCTGAGTTCCACATTTTCTGTATGGTACAATAAATTGCACAATTTATTACCCTGATTTGAATTACAAGATGAAATTTGTTGAAATTTTATCTGTCCAGTATAATTTGCTAATAGAATTCTATGTCTGCAAGATTTCTTGGGGGAATCAGCAGTTTAAAATTTTCTTGAATTTATTAGACAAGTCATGCCAGGCTGGCCCCACTGGCCTGTAACTATCACAAGTACAGGCTTTCACAAGAGATGTTTTACTTCTTTATTTTTTCCAAGACATGGATAATGGGAGAACAGCTATTTCAGTATGTTTCTTCTGTTCCATTTCCCATGTCAGGAGAACCTTAAGTTGGGGGGGAGGCGGGGGGGAGAAATGAAACAGAAAGCTATCATGCAAAATCATTTGACTACATTCTTTGAAGTTCAGAAAAGGCTGACTTTATTATTATTATTTTTAAAGATTTTATTTGTTATTTCCAGAGAGAGCGGAAAGGAGAGGAGGAAGGGAGAGAGGCAGAGAGGGAGAGAAACAGCAATGTATGGTTGCCTTTCACCTGCCTTCAGCCATGGGCCTGTCTGGAGACCTGGCTTGCAACCTGGTGATGTGCCCAGGCTGGGGAATTGAACCAGCATCCTTTGGGTTTGCAGGCCGATGCTTTATCCACTGTGCCACCAGTCAGGGCTGAAGGCTGCCTTTAGAACAGGCTCTAAGCTAAATGCTAGTTATCAGTCCTGCTTAAGTTGTTTTAGAATTCTCCGTAATGAATTTTGCAAGTACAGGATTGCAAGAAACCTATATAATGAATAAACCAATACAATAAGTAAATAAAGCTATACAAACTGCACATGCATGAATAAAGCAAATGGAGAAGGTTGAGACAGTATCTTAGAATGACCATTTTTATGAAACCTGAATTTACACATCACTAAAATAAAAAAGAATATTGAAACAGAGTAATTAAGAAGTCAAAATCACCCCAGCACTTTGGTTATACTTTGGGAAAATGACACCCAAATTTCTGGCACCAGCACTGCCATAACTGGTTTTTTTTTTTTTTTTTTGGAAAGTAGCAAACCTTTGATTTTAATAGTTATTTAAGATCCTACCAATAGATCACCTTTGGCGCTTCTGTGTTGTCAATACGGCAGAAGAGGATCAGGTGAGAAACAGTGTTAGTTCAGCTGCTGGCAGTTCTGTGAGCTATTAGAGAAGCACGCGTTCTTGTTCTTGGGGAGGCGAGAGCAGGATTGTGACGTCACATGTCGTTTCCTGTTGGATAAAGTCCCGTTAACTGATTTGCTTCAACAGAAGGAGAGCCTTTGTGTTTATCATAGTGTCAAGTTAACATACATTCCATCTATGTACATGACCAATTTTTATCCTCAGTTTAGCGTACCTGTCTTCCCATCCATGTTGAGGAGCCTGACAGAGTAGCTGTTGGTTAGGGCCGGGGGGGTTGCGGTTTAAAAGCTCCCAGCTGTTTCTGAGACTTGGCACGAAGTAGAGAACCGGAGTTTTGGGTAACAGCTTTACCATTGTTGCTTTGTGAATTCTAACCTCCTGGTTATCCTTGTCTTGTTTTTGTTGTTGTTAAAAAAGATAAGAGACATGGAATAAAATAGGGCCCTCTGTAACTTCCCAAGTCACTTTTGTATTCTTGATATCACTGTCTGGCACATAATAGTAGTCATTCAATAATTTTTTTAATTAAACAAATTGAATCAGGTGGTGAATAGGCTTGTGTATATGTATTGTTAGGTATAAGAAATACAAAGCTTTAGTTAGAGTTCCAGATAGTACAGATGCCATTGTAATATTCTTTTTAAGAAGGAGCATGATGCAAATTATACAGTCCTTTTTAAAGGAAGCATTTTTTTCAGTAATGGGATATGAGTATAATGGGGAGCAGATCTAGAATTAAGTGTGATCATTTTCTGTACACAGATCCAAGGAAACCTTTGCTTCTTAAATAATAAAAGGATCCCTGTTTCTCTTTCTTGCTGAAAGATAAAGTGCTTTGGGTCTTTATTTGGCCAACTTGTGAAAAGAGTGAAAAATAAAAACTTCTTTGAAGCCTGACGTGGGAACTGGAACTGATCAAAAAGAGCATTGCGTGTTTTAGATGGCCCTCTAGTGGTCGAAAGGTCATACTGTCCCAAGTGAAGACAGTTTTGGAAACCCGATAGAAGCAGGCACCGTGACCAACTTGAATAGTAAGAGTCAAAATTGAGCACATGAACGTGAAAGACCCCGTTTTCGCTTTCTTCCGTGGTCCCCATAGCAAAAGTAATAACCATAAAACAAATTTTCAAGAACAAAATCTAATCTTTCTATCTGCTTTATATAACTACCGAGTAAATCTCTAATGATTAAAAAAAAAAAAAACTCCTGGGAACATTTTACTAAAAAGCTATCAGATTTTCTTTTTATATTTTGACTCTGAAATAATTTTAGATTAGCACAAGCATGGCAAACGTAGCACCAAAAGTTCCTGCCTGTTCTTCACCCCATTTCCCTATTATTAACATCTTACATAACCAGAATCATTTACAAAAGCAGAAAATTAGCATTGATCTACCGCTCTTAACCAATCTACAGAGCCTAATCAAATTTCATCATTTGTCTTGTCAGCATCCTTCCCTGACCCCAGAGTTGTCAGACCTGCGACAGTGAATGCCTCAGTCTTTCTTGATCCTTCATGACTGTACCCCTTTGGCAGAGTACTGATCAGTTATTTTGTAAAACATCCTTCCCTTTCAGCTTGTCTGATGTGTCTCCTCATGGTGAAATTCAGGTTAAGCATTTTTAGCAGCCACAGAACCAAATGATGCTGTGCCTCTATTTCAGGGCATCACAAAAGTAGGTAACATGAATGTCTTGTAACTGGTGATGTTAACCTTGACCACTTGGTTAAAGTGGTATCTGCCAGATTTCTTTACTGTAATGCACTTTTTTTCTTAGAAATTGATAAATATACCTACCTATTTCATATGGGAAATTTAACACAATTCATATCATAAATGCATTTTCTTGCTCATGGACATTTTCCTGCAATTGGTTATAATTTGTGTATCAGAGTAGGAATTTCTCCAAGGTATTATACGTTTTATCTGCAAAGCACCTTTTCCTTTTTCATCTGTAGCCTTTCTTCACCAGTGTTGCACTTTTGAGTGAAAGTCTCCAGAAAGATTCTACGTGTCCGCATTGACTGACCCCCATGCCCTTGATGCCCTTCCTTGCAGGTATGTCGAGAGTACCAGCGTGGCAACTGCAACAGAGGGGAAAACGACTGTCGGTTCGCTCATCCTGCTGACAGCACAATGATCGACACCAATGACAACACAGTCACTGTGTGCATGGATTACATCAAAGGGAGATGCTCTCGGGAAAAGTGCAAATACTTTCATCCCCCCGCGCATCTGCAAGCCAAGATCAAGGCTGCCCAATACCAGGTCAACCAGGCAGCAGCAGCACAGGCTGCGGCCACCGCAGCTGCCATGGTGAGTAGCGGCATCAGCTCGCGCCTTGGGAGCAAAGCGAGCAAAGTATATCTGATGACAAGCTCTTCATTGTTAACTTTTTTTTTTTTTTTTTTTGGCTGAATATATGTTTGTTCAGGTATCCCAGACAATGCATAAATGATGTTACTATTCACAAACGTGAGGGTAACTCCTCAGATGGTTCACCTTGCTTCTGTACCTTTGGCCTAACTCTTAAAACTCTGTCTTATCCTGGATGTAGGGCTTCTGAAACACCTACTTGGTAAAGGACACCTGTCTCCTTTTCAGTTTCACCATATTGCCATCCTCGGTGCTCTTATTTCCGTGTGCCATTTACTCAGTCATGGTTTCCCTGCGGTGTGCTCTTGTGCCCACCAAAATCTTCTCCACATTTATCTTGCTTTCTACAGTAGCCTGATCTGATACTACGTAGGACAATTGCTTCAGCGTAATTGCTTTAAGAATTAGCTACATGAGTTTGAGTGGTAAGCTGTCCAGATCGTTTTAAATAATATTGTGGCATAAACATAATTGTAAAACGAGACGTGCTTGACTATGCCATTATCTAGAAAGCAGAAAGAGAGCAGTGCTCAAGAAGTTAGAAATCGGATCATTTGGCATAGTGAGTCCTAGACTACAGTCGGAAGGTAAATTTCAATGGGATCTAGTAGCTGATTTTAATGAGTCCATTCTTTGTTCTTTGCTTAGCTGTTTTAATGTTGTCCCCTTTTTTTACATAAATAGATGAATTGACCATGAAAATAGTCCTAAAAGACATTGTGGTATTTCATAGCACAGTACAGTAATCGCGAGAGAGGTCTTTTCTGTGTTTGTTTATGGATACTTGAGCAAAAATACAGAAGGCTGACTCTCTCCTCCTCTCTTCCTTTCACTCTTTTTTTTCTGTTAGAGTATCTTGTTTGTAATTAACTACAAAGAGGAGTTATCCTCCCAATAACAACTCAGTAGTGCCTTTATTGTGCATGCTTAGTCTTGTTATTCGTTGTATATGGCATTCCGATGATTTGTTTTTTTATTTGTTTTTTCTCACCTACCCAAAAATGCACTGCTGCCCCCATGATGCACCTCTGCTTGCTGTTTATGTTAATGCGCTTGAACCCCACTGGCCCATTGCCATCATGTGCTCGCTGCCTGCTAATTAAGACTCAGTCGGCTGTCAAATCACTGAAGCGACCCCTCGAGGCAACCTTTGACCTGGTACTATGACCTTTCACCTTTTAGCTTGGCATGTAGCTTTGTTGTAGATACAAGTTTTTTTTTTAAATCAATTTTAAAGTATATATTCCTTTTTCTGTTATAAAGTTGCAAAGTACAATGAAAAACTGAGTGTGGTTTCCTGACAAAATTAGCGGAAAGACTAATTTTAAGTATCTGGACGGGTCTCGTTACAATGAAAGATTCTGAAAGCCCAGCAGCCCACATTCAGTTTAACTACATTGTAGAACGTTCTAATGAAATACTTCAAGGGCATTAAAAATGTATTTTGACTGTATATTTATGTACCTATTTGGTTAGCATGGCTTTAGTGATAGAATTATTTACTTTTTAATATTTATAGCTCAGTGTTGAAGGAAAAAAAAAAAAAAAAACTTGCATGCTCTGGGACATTTGCATGTCTAGGTAGAGCGGGGGGGAGGAGCCGAGTGGGATTAGTTTTTATTTTACCTGTTCCATTCACTCTGTACAATTAACTATTAACATTGCTTATACTTGTCAATCCTCATGGAGCTCACAGTGCAGCTTTCCCTCTTTTCCCAAGTCAGTGGCTTCTCAGAGGAAGCCTGAAGCATTATGAGACTTAAAAACACTTTTAACAACATTAAAACATGTGCTCATGTGCTAGTGGGCTCTATTATTTATTTTATTGGACAAAAAATAATGCTTCCTTTAAAGCTTTGATCTTGCCTTTGTTTTAAATTTTTTTGTTTGCGTATTGGATTTTCCCCTTCTTGGTAGTTAAGTGCTCTGCTGCCTGCTTACTCATGCTTCCTAACAATTTTAGCCTTCAACTGATTTTTCTTTTTTCTTTTTCTCTTTTTACTGGTATTTGTTTTTTTTTTTTTTTTTTTTTTTTTTTTTTTTTTTTTTTTTTTTTTTTTTTTTTTTTTTTTTTTTTTTTTTTTTTTTTTTTTTTTTTTTTTTTTTTTTTTTTTTTTTTTTTTTTTTTTTTTTTTTTTTTTTTTTTTTTTTTTTTTTTTTTTTTTTTTTTTTTTTTTATACTCATTTGCTAAACAGGGAATTCCTCAAGCTGTTCTTCCCCCATTACCAAAGAGGCCTGCTCTTGAAAAAACCAACGGTGCCACCGCAGTCTTTAACACTGGTATTTTCCAATACCAACAGGCTCTAGCCAACATGCAGTTACAACAGCATACGGCATTTCTCCCTCCAGGTAAGAGGTTTGACTTTGTTCGTAAGAGAATCCAACAGCCCACCTAGAGTTCTCTGGGTAGAGTAGCCACGTCAGCCATACCCCCAGTGCGTTATTAGTCATAAATAAGGTGACAGGTAAGATGGTCAGGCGTGCACATTTCTTGAGGTTATCCCAGGTGGTTTTCCCTAGAAACTAAGATTTTAGCTTCATGAAACATGAATTAAAGATCAGTGTTTTTATTTTCATTTGTGTAGTCGGGCATTGAAATGTAGTCTCTCTCTCTCTCTCTTTTTTTCTTTTTATTCAAAACTGTTATCTGTCTGTCAAGCTACTTTGTGGCATTGTCCTGCTGTAAGACCCCTTTGCCTTCATGATTCCATGGGGTTCATTCAAATTATTTGAAATCACACCATCAATTTTGATTGTTAATTTTTTAGCCTTTTTGTTTTCAAGGGGGAGAAGAAAAAACTG
Source organism: Noctilio leporinus (assembly GCA_004026585.1). Taxonomy (NCBI): domain Eukaryota; kingdom Metazoa; phylum Chordata; class Mammalia; order Chiroptera; family Noctilionidae; genus Noctilio; species Noctilio leporinus. Next base: position 127,823 of record PVIW01001903.1, on the reverse strand, counting down.
TGTTCTAGAGCTCTGAAAAGTGCTCACATCAGTACCAATCAGTGCATCACTTAAAATCATTGAAATGGCCCCAAGTGCCCAGTGGAGTTCATTATTGAGTTACATGTTTGTGGTTTCAGTTGATGTCCACTTAGTCACTTAAGCATACTCTAGAACTATCCAACAAGGATATGAAATTTAAAAACATAAGCTCATCATTCGCTTAATTACCTGGAAATTTATTTTAACTCACTTTTTATTTACTTCAGAAAATACACATTAAACTCCTTGACATCTGAAATTCAACTAACCAGAGACTTAGGCCATTTTCTTCTTCATCACTTAACCTTTCTTTTAAAAAATGACCATGGGTTCTGAAACTTCTCTAATAAAATAGCTTTTTTTAGCTAAATTAATAGATTTTGACTAAGTACGTAAAAGATGCAGACCCATGAGTATATTAGGTTCATAATATATACAGACCCGTTAGCATGCTAGGTTCAGTATGTTCTGAAGTCTTTGTTAGAACCAAAAAGAAACAGAAATAATCTATTTTTTGAAGCTTAGTGTTTTAGAGTTCTGTAGTCTGTTGCTTCAGTACTAACTTAAAGGATATGAAGGCCTGTAACACTGAAGTTGTAGTGAAGCATGGTTAGCTAACTCCTTAGATCAGGGACTACGTACACAGTCTAGGTTGCTGGCAAAAGATCGTGTTTCAGTGGCAAGCCAGCCAGCTAGTTTAAGAAAATCTAGAATAACTAGTAGAACAAGATTGGAGTTATGAGGCATCTACCCATTTATCCATCAGTCATTCACACATCCCTCCATTCATTTAACCATCCATCTTTCTATATGCCTATCATAGATCTATCATCTACCTACTTATCTATCGTCTGTCTATCATCTATCCATCCATCCATCGTTAACCCCTCCCTTCTTTCCCCCTCCCTCTGTTCTTTCCTATTCTCCATCAACACATTCATACATCCACCCATCTTCCCATTAATTCAATCAATAAACATTTATTATATGCCACATTATATACCAGTATTTACACTAGGGATTGGTAACTTAAGATCCAAGGGCTAAATCTAGAATCCAGAAATATTTCTCTAAAAATGTATCAATAACACAAAATATAGATTCTTTATGAAAGCGTGCATGCTCTCTAGTTCCAAGTCCCACAGTTCCCTATTGCCTCAGCTAAGTTGGTTCACACATTTTATTCAAAAGAACTACTTCTTATTGAGTGTTCATTTCATGCCATGCTTCAGTAGGTACTTTATATACCATATCTTATTTTTTCTCCCAACAACCCCAAAGCGTTGGCATTAGTATTCCCATTTTATCAATGAGTAATCTGTGGCTTAGAGAGGTCCAGTGTTTTGCAACAAATGACACAGCTCGTAAGGTTTACATAGAATTTGAACTCAAGTTAGGTGAACTTGAGTTAGTTTCTCAAAATCTCTCAGCTTTTTACATGAAGACCTAAAGAAGAATTTGGGAGAATGGAATTAATAAAACTAGCCCTACGACTGGTACTTCACACTGTCCATCTCATTTAAAGATTAAAAACAAGGACTAGATTAAGTTCACACTGAAGTTTTTTGTAATTTTAGATATAAACTAATTTCTTTCCCTTTACCCTTCAAAACTAAATTTTGTTTGCACAGATTGAGCATAATCCAGGGTCTATTTATGTTACAGGTATGAATTTTACCCCCAAAAGTAAGGTGTATAAGAAACACCACTTTTACTTCCATCAGATATACTCCTGAATTTTTTATTAAGTCCCCCTCTAAAGATAGAAATATTCGTTGTTACTAGGATTCCAGCAACCTACCCACCTTCCACTAATCTCAGGCAATCCATTCTTTAGTCTTCAATCCCCACTGGTCACAGCTAATGTATTATCTGTGCACACTTACAAGATTTCTTGAAGGCAGGTACCACAGGGGTCCTTTGTCTGCCTTGTGTCCAAGCACCTTAAGTACCCCAACCCACATGCAGCCCATTCCCTTGAAAGCCCACCCACTGCGGGGTTGTTTTGAAGGAACAGGCTATTTGCCTAAGCACTCATGGACCCTGCAGACAAGTTCTTCTCTCTGCTCTCCATCACCATTCCTGCCTACCTGCCCTACGCCAAAGCCCACCTCGGTTCCTTTCTCCAAGCATGTTGCCCTCAGTCAGTGTGAGCTTTGGCTTGCATTTGCAACTCTGCCAGATAATAATGTTCATTACTGTACAGGGCTATGTTCAGATGAGTTTTAGACATAATATGATACCACGTTCTCTGAAAGCAGTTTCACAGGCAGGTCTAAGTGTTCAGAATAATGGCTGAGACGTAGTACGCACTGTTTTATTTGTTATTTCTTGAATTTAGTAGTGCAGTAGGGTAGGATTCAATAGATTGACTAGAAACAGGAATAAATTATATGGCACTGTGGCTTTTTGGATATCAATTTTGAGAATAATTCAGTTTAGTATGAACTTTAGTCCTAGAAATAAATTATTTTCAGAAGACCTTAAAATCAGCTTTATATTACTTACCATAATATACCTTAATAAACATGAATTATTACATCTAAATTCAGACCTCCAACAAAATCTCCATTATAGTTCTATTTTTTTTGTCTTCTCCTTGAAATAATTTAAATTATGCATACATATCATTTGTAAATTTTCTTTCTAGTTGTGTTTTGTATATCTTCATGCAGATAATTAAAATTTTAATTTAAAAAGTCATGTGATTAAAGTAACACATTCCTCAGAAACACAGCATTTTGCGCTACAAGTATCTTAATAGGGGAAATTTAAAATTGACTAATCCATTCACTTAAATTTGAGCTTGTGTTGAAAATTGCGGAAAAAAAATTAATTGGCTATTTGCACATCTATGTTAGTAACTCAAAAAATCTGATGTTAATTAAGATGGATATTATGATCATTTCAAAAGTGATTTTTGTTTTTGGTAAGTGGGTCCTACAGCATTATGTTTTCATATTTGTGAGTTATTGCACCCTAGCTAGTATTTTTATTGCTGCCTTAATATTTATTTGCTGCAAACCCCTCTCAAAACTGTGTGCCTTGGTTATAATGGTAATGAGAAAGGTAACTCAAACTAAAATTCAAATTATAAAACCTTCAGGGTTTTAGAGAGCCTGGGTAGGGTTAACTCATTTTCAGCATGTGCAGGCTAATTATGCATGGGATGAAATATAATAGGCAAATTGCAGCATAATAATAAATAATAAACTGAAAGCATATAACCCATACAATATATAAACAGGCTTTAATATTCTTAAAATACCTCATTTTCTTTTCCATTTATCTGTTCATCCTTTTGCCCTCCCGTTAGAAGGTAATGATTTCACAGGCTCTGGACCCAAAGTATTAATTTTGCTTGCTCTACTGTTTCAAATTAACATCTTTGTCATCACCGGTTTGTTTTTGTTGTCTTTCACAAGTCTTTGACTCAGTAGTTGTAGCAACTGACAGAACCCTTCAAGTGTTTTAAATAATGCCCAGCACTGGAATAGTACCCCACCTGAGAGGATGCCTCCTTAGCTCCATTACCAAGTGTAATCACTGATCCTTGGGCCCATGGCCTCCTTGTGATAAAGACTAATTGCAGCTGTTCCCGGATTGCCAGTTGAGTGATCGGCAGTTCTCAATGGCAGCTTTGTTTTGTAGAGCTATCTGTGACAAGACTCAGTTGGCAGGAGTTTTCTAACAAGTGTTCATCCCAGTTGCTGCTAGTATGTAAATAGGGTGTGCCAAGTTTTAGAGAGAAGTATAAAATCATTGGAAATTTTAAAATCTAGAAGTCTAAAATAGCCTCATAGAAAGAATAATGGTTCCGTATTGGGAAAGTGCCCTGTACTGGGTAAAATAAGTTAGATTTTTCAATGTTTATATGTCAAAGAGAACAGGGGAAAAAAAAAAAAATATATATATATATATATATATATATATATATATATATATGTGCATGTATACATATATTAATTTAACCTTATGATCAACAATTGTGAACATCAGTGGTACCACCACATATGTAAACATATGTATCTTCATTATCTCCCATTCAGGGTTTTTATTAGTCTAATTACCAGGTTTTTTTGTGTGTGAAATTTTATAGAACATTTGCTATTCCATGAAGTCCTGAGGGTCTAAACCAGCAATAAACTCTAGTCTGTTTTCCCAGATACCTACTAAGTAGGCCAATCTGAAATATATGAAAGCATACCCCCTCTAAAAAGTCTTCCTACATTTAAATTCCCGACAAAGGCAGCGCAGAAGTTTCACTTTCACTTTCTGCATAATTTATTGCTTGGTATCCCTCCAAATAAAATTCCTGTATGGGTAATCACAACCTCTTCCATGTCTGTATGCTTGAGTGACCAGAAACCTAAAACCAAAAGAATGAAAAAAATGAATGTTTTGGTTTGGTTACATTGTTAAGTCAGTTTTGCGCATTGAAAGGGTTAGCATTTTAATACTCAATACGATTTCTAATGATTTAACTTGTGCTCAATATAAAGAAAGGATGAATGCATTCCTGTGTTGAAGTCAAAAATGGCAAAGCAGCGAGGTGGTTAGTCACCAGGTTAAAACGAGACAGGTTGCAATATTACTTTTACAAGAATTAAGCAGGTTGAAATTGTTCCCAAAGTGTTTCTATGCATAGGCAGCGATTAGGAGAAACCGAGCGTACCAGCACACAGTTGAACTGGCTTTTATTCTTCACTTGAGACTAGTTCTAATTGATCACTGTGCTATTGTATGATTTGATTGTGCTGACAGTTACATGCCACTGTTCCCATAATAACAATTTTTCTTCTTTGTTCAAATGAATTTCCTAATTACACGTGTGATGGGATGTTTTAATTCTTTTCCCTTTTCAAATCCACCTTCCTGTTGCAATGCATGATGGGCAGGCTCAATATTGTGCATGACACCCGCTACAAGTGTTGGTAGGTGCCAGCTTTGTTTCTTGATTATCTTAAACCTATGGTGCCCCTCACAGCCCCTCAAAATCCACTGCTAAGTTTAACTGATATCTATTGGGCAAGTCCATTTCCTGTTACTAACACCTGTCAATTAAATGTCATTTTCTATTTAATTGACATGGACTCACATAAATGTTTTCTTTACACACAACTTTTCCTTTAGTCACCTTTGGTGGATTTTGATTGGACTATGAGTTCTGGTGTGTAAAAAAAAAAAAAAAAAAAAATATCACATTTAAGTAATGTATTGTATATTTTTATAATAAATAAGAAAAGTTACTTTCGTGCAGTTAACTATACATATGAAGTAAATACCTGTATTTTGACTTAGATTTTGAATGTCTGACTATGAACACTATATGAAATTCTTGTTTTTGACTTAGCAAATTAAGCTCGTTTGTGTCAATTTTCTCGATTTGATGGTAACAAGCTTTTTTTCCCCTTTTTTTTTTCTCTTTCATCTCCCTTCCCCTTCTCTCCTTGGAATGTTGTCCTGCTTTGCGCTGTGATTGCATGTCACTCGCTGGTGATGATGTCCTGTCACATGGCTTACTGCTGTGATAAATACCATGCCCAATCTTCCCCTCCATGTTGCCATGGTTTCCATATTGCTACACTCTTCTGTGTGTTTGCTTATGTGATTTTCCCTCCGAAAGTTCCCATGGTGCACGGTGCTACGCCAGCCACTGTGTCCGCCGCAACAACATCTGCCACAAGTGTTCCCTTCGCTGCAACAGCCACAGCCAACCAGGTTTGCTCATTTACAGCTTTGTTTCTTAAAAACCAACTCTGGTAGGGCTCAGCCCGACGGCCCTGACGCACGTGGCGCGCCCGCCAGGCGGTGGGACGCGTGCTCGTGAGGGCTGCGGTGGGTGCTCTAATCGCATGGGGTTTCAAAGATTCCTCTTGTTGGCCTACACATCCTCTCTATGACGAGCAGCAGATGCTTTTGTTGCCATTGAGAAGGGCTCCACAGTTGTCACAGCTCCATTTCTAAAGCTACTAAAATGATATTTACACAAGCAATTCTCATTTGGTCTCGACCAATCATGCAGGTAATTTGACAGCTCAAAAATGTAGGTGATTTTAAGGTTTTTATATTATAAATATCTGGTATACCCAATTTCCCAGTTCTTGCCTAAATTCTTAATGAAAAGCCCAAAATTTAAATATGTAACATATGCCAAAATGAGCACTCTTGTAAATAGTTTATTATCAACTTATTACAGTTTTCTTTGCTAAGCTGATTCCAGATTCACAATGGGTTAAATTTGTGTTTAAATTTTGATTCTTAGGGCTTTAAGGGAGAAAAAAATATCCTTTATTTCTATAATTGCCCAGCCTAAACATTAGGGAATTATGAAGGAAAAAAGACATTGATTCTGTATACCATACAAGTTTATAGAGTAACAATTACACAGTTATTTTTAAGTCAAAGGGATCTGATTCGGAAATTTAAATTTTGTGAGGTATGAGAATTACCAATTAAAAGGATTATTTAAATATTTAAAATTTAAAATTGCTATAGATCTCTAAAAAACTAAACATAAATTCCACAACCATTTTCTGATCTTTAAAATGGTGTTCTAAAGAATATTGGTTGAGTTCAAGTCAAACTTATATAAAGTAGTTTTTGGCTTTAATATACTGATTTGTTAAAAAGCAAAGTTCCATAGGGTTAATAGCATAGGGAAAAAAAATTGAGCTGAATCAAATTTCAGATAACCCACAGACTAAGGTTCAATGTAGCAAAGTGGATCTCAACAGAATCAGTATCGCACGGGAATCAACCTGTTGCCCTTTGGGTAGAGAAGACTGATTATGTGCCATTTGAATCTGTAGTTATTGCTATGAGAAGTAGCCACCCATGTCTCTATAATATACTAGGTATTGGTTGAAGAACTCAAGCTATTAGCATAGCCATTAAAAATTTTCAAAAGCAGTATACCAAAATGGATGTCTCTTCAACATTACTTGGCGAAGATCGTTCATTTTTCTGAAGCTCGTCAACATAGTCCTGGGTTTATGCTAACACATCAGACTCATTTACAAGAATGCTAGATTGTGCATATGTAGCATGTTAGTAAGTAATCTCTGGCAGAAATTTCTTAATGGATTCAATGCAGTCCATTTACAGTGTAGATCAATGATGCTGAATTCTCCTGCGTGTACCATGTATGACTGTAGAATTGCTGGTGTAAGCAGGACTATAGCAAAGCAAATTTCAACATGCCCTTGGCCACCTGGGTTGTAGGGGACACTTTACTTTTTGCATTGTGCTGTGACCATTTCATGCATAATCTTGGGTCTTCATACTGTTTTACAACCAAAAGAAAGACAAGGGAATGGATATAAATATATATACACACATATATTATATCTACATATACATACATATGTATATGCCTACAGTACATTAGCAATGCTGAAACTAGCTGATGCCAGAAAATGCAGCCTGCATGCATGCAGAAGTTTATAGCTGGCCCTTCATCTGCATCGATTGGTGTTGAAGGTCCTTGGTATGTTTCGACAGCCCTATCCTTGATGCTTCTACACTGTTGGGTGCCACATCCTGTCCTGCAGCAGCAGGAAAAATGGTATGAGAAGCTTCATTATGCTTGGAGCACGTTTTCGTGCCATTTGCCAGTGCTGTAAAATTGTGTCAGGATGTCAGCTGAGAAATGGAAATAAAACAGAGACATAATTTACACTCCAGACTGTGGATTGTAATATGTTGAATTAGTCTAAGACATCTAAACTGAAACAACAACAAAAATGACTTCATGTATGTGATTTCGCTTTTCTCCCATCAGACTTGCTGAAATGGGATTAGTGCCATTTCATAGATAAAGGAAGTTAAGTATGAAGTGATTAAGTTTACACAGTAGGAAATGGATCACCGGTGTTAGACCTGTGCTTTCAGTCCTTTGATAGCCAATCTACCGTGCTACCCCTGCTCAGCCAGCAGCGTATTCTGGTTTGGAGAAGAATTGGGCTCCATGTTGGAAGTTCTTGGTCTGGGGGGACTGTTGAAATAAGTCACCTCCTTATTGGTTTCTTATTGTATTTTCTCTCTCTCTCTGTCTCTTTTTTTTAATTCTCTTGCTTATTTACAAAAAAACTAAAATGTGCAATCAGGACTGAGAAATGGGTTTTGATGTAAATTCATACCCCTTACCCTGTTCTGTTGAAATACTCCTCTGATTCCTATGTGGTATTTTAAATTAGAAAAGAACAAGTTGGACACCATGAGTTGACCAACAACAACAAAAAACTGTTAAAAATTGGTTGTACAAAAATAGGCAAGACATTTCCTACTTTTGATTCCTGTATTCCTGAATACTAAAACCACAGGAGTGTCTGTGTGTGTGTGTGTGTGTGTAGGCCAACAAAAAGGGCTTCTTTCAATGACTGCATTGCATGAATTTTTGATAGTTTTACTTCTCTTCTTAAAATCCAATAACATTTATAGAATAGTCTTTAACACAAAATTTTTAAAAAGCGAGTTGCTACTTGGGCATTAAGTTTACATTAACGTCCTGTTATGTTGACCAGATAAGAACTATCACCTCACAGCTGAATTTCACTTTTCTTAAAAATGTTAATATTAAAAAGTTTTCATCTCTTAGTTGTTGGCTTGCTTGCATGGATCATTCATTAAATAATTTTTTATTTGCTAGATACCCATAATATCTGCCGAACATCTGACTAGCCACAAGTATGTTACCCAGATGTAGAATTTTCATCACTAAACAGTAAGTTTATTATATAATGCATAGAGTATATCCATGGTGGTTTTTTAAGATAACAACTGTTTAATGCATTAAATTTTTTTTTGTAAAATTTCAGAGAAAATACTTTTATGGAGTTAATATTTTTATCTTAGATGGGTTATAAGGAACTTTGTCATACATATTTATAAGTATATTACTCTTACTGAAATATATGCACGTAATACTTAGGAAAAAGAAATTTGTTTTCATTTCATATTAGAAATAAACACAGAGGGGAAATTGGGACAACTGTAATAGCAAAATAAATAAAATATATTTAAGAAAAAAAAAAACAAAAAACAGAACGAGACAAAAATTAAAACAAATGCCAAACAGCCAAAAAAAAAAAAAAAAAAGAAGAAGAAGAAGAAGAAGAAAGAAAGAAAGAAACACATGTATGGAGAAAACATAGGACTTAAATCTAAATAGAAGGTGTAGATCAGGGGCTGGCAAACGTTTTCTTATAAGACCGATAGTAAATAGTTTTGGCCATGTGTGCCATAAGGTTTTTGACACCAGTCTCCTCTGTTACAGCTACTCAATTCTGCCACTGTTGCATGAGTTCAGTCTGAAATAATACGAAAGCCAAAGGGGCTGGCCATGTTCTAATAAAACTTTGTTTGCAAAAATAGACAGCAGGCCAGATTTGGCTCACAGGCAGTAGTTTCCTGATCTGTTTGGTAGATCCTCATTTATTTTATTATTGATTTATTACTTATTATTATTATTTTGCACAGTCTTAAATGAGGACATGTGCTCACTTCCCTCCATGCTTCACCACATAGGATTATTAGATTATAGAATCTGACTTTATTTCTTATGTTTTTTTAAAGGTTTTTTTGTATTTTTTTATTTTTAGAGAGGGGGAAAGGGAGGGAGGAAGAAAAGGAGAGAAACATCAATGTACGGTTGTCTTTCACCTGCCTCCAGCTTTTCACCTGCCTCCAGCTGAGGACCTGGCTGGAGACCTGGCTTGCAACCCAGGCTTGTGCCCTGACTGGGAATCGAACCAGCAACCCTTTGGTTCGCAGGCCTGTGCTCAATCCACTGAGCCACACCAGCCAGGACTTAGAGTCTGACTTTAAATAAACATGTACACACCCTCACACATATGCATACATACACATGTACATATCCAAATGAACTTCAGGTACTTTGAAACTCCACCTTGGAGGATCTTATAATTCTGAAAATGTTACCATTGCTCAAAAACAGCTTGAAAGTCTTGTGGTTTGCCTTCAGACACACTGACTTCCATACTTGCAAAGACGGCCGATTTTCACTGTTAGAGGATATATTTTATTCAATATGCATGCATTCAAGTTACCATATATGCTCAGCAGTATATTAGTAATTATTTTTCTATTTGAAAACCAGAGCATTCAAAACTGCATCTGGTAAATGAGATGGGTGATCATTCTCTGCTGCTTCCTTTCATTCACTTCTCTTCATTAACACATTTGCAAATGATTTTTCCCATGCTACTATGTACGAGTTATTATGTCAATGAGATAAAGGTAAATAGACACTGAGATAAAGATACAAATTTTAGCATACTATATATTAAAATAAGAGGTTTGAACCCATGTTTCTTGGAACAAAGATAAAGGGGCCACTCTCCCAATAGAGTCAGAAAGTAGGTAAATTTGGACAAAGAAGGGGGTTATAGAGAGAAGGTACAGGAGAAGTGTCATGTCAGGAGATGGTGGCAGAGAACGAGTCCAAAGGCTCTCACGATAACCATCCACTAGGAGGGCTGAACAAAGACCAAGCCCATGCAGAAGAGGGTAGACAAAATTGGAGACCATTTAGAAAGAAATGGTAGACCTCTGTCTGAGAAGTACTACCAGAGGTGTGCTGCAATCATGAATTAAATGACTGGCGGCAACTTTTTATCTGTTTCGTAAGCTCTGTGCCGTTCTGATAGTGAGGTTTATTATTATTCTGAAGGATAGCCACATTTTCGAATAAGCACGTTACTTCATAGTATGCTGGCAGAGTTCTTTTGTCATGTTAAAAATGTTTTTCAAGCTTTTATAGTCCGTTGGGTATGTGTGGTATGTGTACATGTAACTACGTTCTCTTTCTTAGCAATAATCCAAGTTGAAAGCAATGACAAGGAATGGACATAAGGCCAACAGTTAGCGAACTGAAGCTTAGGCTCTTCACAGTCTATTTATATAACAAATGGTTGGTCATTTTCATGAGTGGCAATATTTAAGCTGGTTTTGAGTTACAGCAAAATGGTTTCTTTCATTCTCAAGGTTGTATTATAAAGTATGCTTTTAGTATGTAAATATTCTCCTATGAGAACAAATTGCAAGTAAAACCCAGAACCACTTACCAGTACAGTGTGATACCTATTTAAGCTTCATTCATCAGGAGCATAAGGAATAATATTTTCCTTGGCTTTGGGGAAAAATCACCCCAAACTTTGAAATATCGAAAACTATTCAAGTGTCTCTCCCCCAACCACCACCAAAAACACATACTGTGCTAATCAAACATCCAAATACAGATGCTCCTCGAGTTACGGAGTTAGGTCCCAATGAACCTGTTATAAGTTGAAAATATTGAAAAGTTGGAAACGCATTCCGTACATCTAACCTAGCAGACATCACACCTTGGTCTGGCTGGTTTCTACCGAGTGCTTATTGTATCTGTACCATCACTAAGTCAAAAGAGTTGAAGTCAAGCTGTCGTAAGTCGGGGACCATCTGTTTAGTGAATCGTGTTTAACGGGGCTTGTGGCATGGATTTTCATTTCGTAAGCCAAATCGTTACTCTTGAAAGCTTTTAACTTTAGGACAGAAGTAAAGTGAATTTAAATTGTGCCCCATGATGATAAAGCTAGAAAGGAACAATGATAATGCTAGAAAGGAACTCTGCTGTGTTTGGCCCTATGAGACTGCAAATTTGTTTGACACTTTTAGCTCAGTATTTGAGCAGAGTCTACAGTGTTGTGAAACTCCGCACGTCATTTTATTCTTACAGAGGTGATCAACAAATATTGACCCATTTGTACTTTGAGGGGTTTGCTGTTTTGATATGAAGATAGAATCGTATAGGCACCGGTGCTCACACTGTCTACGTCAAGAGAGACACTTGTCACATTAAATATCGACTGGAAACTGCTTTTGGATGTTGTCCATTGTAACAGAGATTATCTCTTTTTTCCTTATAGATTATACTAACGAGGAGAGGACAGTGTGCTTGGTTAGAGTGAAGGACGAGGTCGTTAGCCATATTGTATATACCGTGAAGCAGCCCACACAAAAACCCCTCAGCCACAAGACATCCACATACTGCATGTTAACCAGAAGAAACGACAACATGGAAATCCGCTGCACACTGTTGCCTATACACTTTGTACATTTAATTGATATTTGTGCTGAGGTGATAGACCTGTCTAAAAGAACATCATCTTTTCTTTTCTAGCACAGTTATGCATTAAAATATGCATACCTAATTAGTTTCCTATCTATTCATGCCATCTTGAAAAAATACAGACTATGGTGTAACCATGATTCTATTATGTATTGGTACGTCTGTAGACCAAGATATAATTTTTTAAAACTAAGTTTATTTCTTTCAAGGTTTACAAATAACAAAGGTGCACCTTGTATTTAAAATTGCCATTATAGATGAGAGCGTGCATGCACAGTCATTTTTGTTTAAGAGTAATATTTTTAATGTAATAGATTGTAAGGTGTGGTGAGGGAGGGATCTGACAGAGATGAATGTGCCAAGAAAAACCACAACTGTGTATCTTTTAAAGCACATCATGGCTTTAAGTACCATGTTGTTAAGGATTCTCATGAAGTGCCATAGACTGTACATCAAATTAGAGTATTATTTCTTCAGTGTTATTGTTTTGAGAGCCACATTTTGTTGCTTATTTGCTAGTACTAATCAGTCAAAGGGCACCATTCTTTTTTTTTTTTTCTCGCTTTTTTTTGAAACCAAAGCTGTCTCAGAAATGGCCAATTTAACTACAGTAACAATAGACAGCACAACACAAATTCTCTCAATACAGATAAACTCACACATACTGGAGATATATATATAATAGATATATATAAAATTATTTTAATGCATTGTAGTGTAATATTTATGCCTACCATACTGTATAACATGTTATTCAAAAGGGATATGCCATTTCTGAGACACGATAACAAAAAAGAAATGTTTGAGGAAATTATTTTGCTTCTATTTATAGCTCTGTCAAAGTCAAGAAGACTATAAATGCTTTGCAAAAATGGTTTCACGTTTGCTTAAATGCTTCATCACAGTCACATTGAAAATAGTGACTCTAAACAAAGAAGAAAGCAGCACTGTCATCAGATGCATGATAAACCAAAATATGAACACGGGAAATGTTAATTTACCTAGTAATTGGGTGGGTTACATACATGGGTGAATTTTATATGTGATTTGTTTTGTTTTGTTCAGATTAACTGCTTATAGCCTTAGAACGCCTTTTACAAAATTTAAAAAAAAAATAGATGTGCATTCAGTTTTTAAGAATGGATTCATCCAAAGGAATTCCCTTTTTGTGGTTTGGATGTTACAGCTAGTAAAGGATATTTTTGCTCTGTTCAGCAGTTCTAAACATTGCTGAAGTAGGGGCTAGGTCACTGGTAGTTATAGTATGGAATGGGAGAAGTGAAAGTTCTGTTATAGAACTTTCCATACTTCCAAGTTTACTGCAAGTTTTTATGCTTGAGAGAGATGCTTTCTAATATAAGACTGATGTGTTGATTTTCCTGATTGTACTGTACATCTATTAAAGCCTTAGATTATTACATTACGGGTTGGAACCCATACCAATGTAATTTCAATCGTGTTAAGAAAGTAATGGTGACTTCACATGTTATTGTAGTTAGTTACATTATAGAATATTACTTATTTTTCTTGTTAAAATGTAGTTTTTCATTTCCTACACTTATTAGATTTCATTTTGTATTAACAATTGAATACCATTTCAGTTTATAGACTATTGTTTTATTAGATTTTACCGATGAATTTTTCAAAATACAAAAAAAAGTAGTTTTTCCTTCATAACATACTCAGTTTTGAATTACATGTAGTGTCATATGAATATTCGTATTATTGTTAACTAAATGATTTATATTTTACTGATTTAATATTAAAGTGTAAGAATGTCAGTCATTGTTAGTTCTTGTCTAGTTTTCATTAAAAGAACAAAGATCTTTTATATGGATATCTTATAAATATATAATCATTGCTAAGTAAGAAGTTAAGTTGTTGCTATCGCAACAATCCTGGCAGACAATTGAGTAATATTTTGATGATTTATTTTGTTTGTAATTAGTTATTATAAGAAGATCTAGATCCTAGATATTAGAATAAAATTTATTTTCTACTGTATCCATTTCAAATGTTAAAGTATTGTTTAATATTTTTGAAATCCCTGAATATCAGGCCTTGTTATAAATAAGCTGCATAATCAATAAAATAGAACAAGGGACTTTTTGTTGATAATCCAAATACTCAAAGTTTACGTAATGAGAATTCTAGCGTGTGTGCAAACTCTTGAGGGTTGATTATGCTGCAATTTAGCATGTTGGAACGTCTAGAAAGAAGGTTGACTTTTTGCACTTCTGTATATAGTCAAAAGAGAGAAACCTGTATAATAGTAAGATCTTATTTTGAATAAAAACGTCTATAATTACAAGGAGTTTTGTTAAGGCTAATAAAATGACAGACTGAGCAAAATTGCTTGCAAAAGCGGCACCGAGTGAGCACTCCGTACCCCTTCAAACATGTTGCTTTGCTTTTTGTGGACAGCTTGTAGTTTGCCAGGATATTTTCAGCTCGAAAGATATACCATTCTCCGAGATCTCATGACTGACAAAACTCCATGGGGCCAAATCTGCCTGAAGACCATTACCAAAAATAGCAGGTACTTCAACCATTTAAGGTGAAACCATGGATCAGATATTCCTTACATTTTTCAAAAATGACTGCATGTTTAAAACTTCAACCAAAAAAAAAAAAAAAAGGTGAGAACTATACTAAAGACATATATTATTCAAATCAGTTTCTGCCAATTTCAGTGGTTTATTGTTCACACAGACACACACACACACAAATCTTCAAAACAAGTATTGACTTTCACGAAATTTAAACCATAAACAGGCAAACCAGACAGCACACTGTAGCTATAGTTGTTATGTGATTGTTTTTTAATTGCTGTAGGAGCCTGTTCTTTCAGCAGGTGAAAAAAAAAAAGAAATAAAACACAGTTTTAATTTCACGGTTCTAATTTTCAACTCAGAAGCACTCAAAAAAGCAAATGCTATGATCATGGACACTTGTTTAATGAATTAGTGTAGCCAGCCCTCACTCCAGCTGGCTACAGCATTGCACTTAACCCAACCCTACTGCTTTCATCTGCTGACAGGACAGATGTGCTTGGTTTTACTCTTATGTAATCACGACTTACTTTCTGCTTGTAGTTGCTTAAGATTATGTATTTTGTCTTGGGCTGCGATTTGTTTTATGCTTCTTTTATTATTACCGCAGTAGTTGACTTTGCTGTATGGAAAAATAAAGTGAAATTGCCCTAATAAAACTTCTCTTTCTTAAGTATATTTGTGTACCTGAGATTGAAGAGTAAATTATTTTTTACGCCTTTCAAGTATGCATGTGTGTCTGTCGTTATAAACACCTTGATACGAAAATTCATCATCCGGTTTCAACTGGTTGCAAAAAAGGCCTTTCCCACTGACTGTCCTTTGCTATGGAGAGAGAGAATCTGAGCCCTGATGTGTTGCCATCCAATGCCCACTGTTTCCTGAAAAACCTTGCCCTCCTGTCCCCTGACCTTGGAAGTGCTATTCCATAGGATTTTTGGTACAAGGGGAAACTGTAAGGGGGGAAATAAGTCTTCCTTGTAGAACACTGTCTTCCTATTAAAGCAAGTTTATTTGCCTCACTTCCCCAAAAGACTAATACTGGAAATCAGACAATCTAACAGAATATTTCAATAAAGAAATAGTGATGACATGACTCAGAAAGAGGACAGAGTTACACAGGCCTGCACGCGCGCGCACACGTACCTGAGCCAAGTCACATAACTTACTCTTCAGTGGGTGCGTCTGTGTCCATTTTTCGAACAGTAAATTAAAAATTTGGTTGTGTGGAGGCCCCACTTCGCGTATGATTTGCCTCTCGCAGTTTCCACAAATAGCCAGGGCAAGCCAGTTCCAACGCTTCATTTGATCATTTAGTGCACGTTATGTGGTTGTACCACTTGGTATTGGGTCAAGGCTGCAAAATTCTCCTTTACAGGTCAATGTGTTTTTTTACCCCCAGACTCCTTGAAGTAACACAATTCTGTTACCCGTTGAGTCCAATAGAACATGCCTATCATTCGGAGTAGACCCGGCTGTTCAAGGTGCTGCTTATCAAAAGCTGGAGTTTACAATCTCAAGTAAATGGTAGTACTTTGGACATCTTTGTTGAAAAACGTACACTAGCAATGACATGGCCCTATTTTTGTTGTCTAGAAATCAGGCGTCCCCCGTGGGATCGGGAAGAAAGCGCTCCCAGGACCCACGCGCAGGAGAGCAGGGCAGGGGAGGAATCAGGAGCTGCCCCTGGGCTTCCAATGCCCGGTCTCTCTCTGCCCCACCATGGAAACAGTCCAGCCCGGTCCTCAGCAAGGCCAACGCAAAAGCTAGGGTCCAGAGTTCCTGCTTCACAATCCAGTGTCGTCTTGCAGTGTCTGCAGGTGGCTGCCCGGTGGCCCGGGCCGAGTAAGCTGGCCGCTCCTGGCTGCTGGAGCCACGTGGCTATGGAGAGAGAAAGCGCAAGTTCCTGGGGTGAGCGTGGGTCGTGAGCGAGAGAGAGGAGACAGAGGGACAGGCGCTGGGTTTCCCTAGGATTCTGTTAGCTTGGGTTTGGGTTGCTTTTTCCAAGTGAGCATTCAGCTTCAGAGGTGTCTGTGGGCCTTTGGTAGGTCCACACCCCCTAGTTAGACGGACAGGCCCAACGGTCAAGCCCCTGCGCCTGTGCCCGCCAGTCCCGCACCAGAGCGGCACGAGGGACCACGAGCCCCCTGGGCGGAGCGATGCTGGTCCCGGGGTGGCAGCTGCAGCTTCCCAGTGAAGTCAGCCGGCTCATGCTCCCCAGTTTATGAACTCACTGCCCAATTCCCTTTGCTCCCCTTTATTAATAGTGGTTAACCGCTAACAGTTACGTTTTTAGCATTTTAATCATAATAGCTTGCACATGCATTTGAAAAATGGCGTTCAAGCTCTTCCTCCAGATGCTGCTTCATCAGGGGTTATTACCGCAGTGACCACTAGGGGTCCTCAAAGTCACCGGATGGGACTGTTTCAAAAGTTTTGTGTGTGTGGTTTTTTCAGTATTTTATTTATTTTCTTCAGGGAAAGGGGAAGGGAAAGAGGCAGAGAGGGAAAGAGACATCAATGTATGGTTGCCTTTCACCTGCCTCCAGCTACGGACCTGGCTGGAGACCTGGTTTGCAACCTGGTTATGTGCCCTGGCTGGGAATCGAACCAGCAACCTTTGGGTTTGCAGGCCGGCGCATGTAACACTGTGCCACCAGCCAGGACCGTTTCTTCTTATTTGGGGAAAAATATCATTTGTTAGCACTTTCATTACAGACCCTTGACACTTACAAAGTTCACACTTGGGAGTGACCCTGAATGTCAGTGGCATGTAGCAATCTGTAATTTTACAGAGGCACATTTTGAACAGTCCCTTCCTTTATACAGGAAAGTCACAACATGTATCTGTTAAGTGGGACACGCAGCCAGGTTTTGTTGTTTTTCTGCTTGTTATTACTCCATCCCCTGATGATTCTGAAGCAGTCACTTGAATATCAGAGCTGCTCTACATGTCCTGGAGAAAATACTGTAACATTTCTCCAGAATTTGGAAACTTGGAAGCCTGAAACACCCATTTTAAATGTTCAGAGTTTACTGCGTTAATGTCATGAAAAGGTCTCCAAAACGGAAATACACAGGTTCAAATGTCAAAAGATTTTTGAGTTTTCCTTGATCTACCAAAACAACCCTGGGCCTCATTAAAGTGACTTTCAAGTGGCCCTAGCCCTCCAGCGCATCCTTCTGGCCCTGGCTGGTCCTCACAGGGGAACGACCCCAGAAGGGGGAATCTGAGGGTCCCCCGGATTGTGGCCGTGTGAGCCCACGTGGAGCCACAGGCTCCCCTCCAAACTTCTTGGCTGCTGGGCCTCAGCTGGACCCATTGGGTCCTGTGTATTCTGAGCACCAGAAGAGCAGAAGCCAGTGGTGTGGAAGGGCTGGCCAAGGCCTGGAGCTCAGGAACTCACTTTAGTTCATGCCCTCTGCCAACCTCCTCACTGTCATCTGCCATTGCCCTGGATACCCATCATCCTTAGCTGCCCTGTCCTACCCCAACCCCAGGCCTAGACAACCAAGGAGAGAGGACTGGCCGCCTTTTGTCTTCTAAGGAATCTAACCCCCAGCTCTCTCCCCCTGTGCTACATGATTTTCTTTCTGTATGTAATTTTGTTTCTTTTGCTCATTAAATGCAGGGACATGGGAGGGGTTGCAGACATGGCCTGCCTTTGAATGTACCATTTTAATAAAAAATAGCAGTGCCAGTGGGGACACAGGTGAAATCTGTTTCTCTTAGTGGCCTATTTAGGTCTTTTCAGAAGCGATTTATTGTAGCAAGAATGATCAGTTTCCTTCTCCCGCGGTTAGGTTTCATAATGACAAAACAGAAACCTGTTTTTTGGCGGGTAAAGAATAAACCACAAGGTTTATTCATAGCGGTTGGGACCCACTGGGTTATGTAAATTCTAACTGCCACTTTCCCTCACTTTTGCCTCTGGGTGGAGCCTGAGATGTTGAGGCCCTGAACTTGGAACTGAGAAGAGTCTGGTTAAACTGCTTGTTGGGTGGGCTTGTGTGATTTCAGCACACTGAACACAATTTTGCTGCACAGAAGTGTTAACTATTTGCAACAAATATCTGCGCCATGGTCATGAACACGTATCAAAAATAAAAAATAAACAAAAAACAGCCAGAGAAGAAAACATGCTTTTCATAGCAGGGGTCCCACATCTGTGGGGCTCCTTGGGCCCCATGCCTAGCTTACGCAACATGTTCTTGAACTAGATAAATTTGCTTGGGGGATTGAGTGACACCGCCCCTCCCCCCACCCCCACACCACCACCGGTTATAACAAAAGGGTAATTGCTGAGACCGGGATTGCAATGACCAAGATCACCCATTGCAGACAGGATATACAAGCCCAGAACGGACTTAGAAACCAGTGGTTATGGTGTCTCTGAGGGCCCGGAAACAAGCAGCCACCCTCAGAAGTACCCACTGAATATAAACTTAGAGCAATGAAGTGCCATGGAAGCAAACATTTAACCAAGCTGAGTCCCCAAGGTTATTTAGAATGGCAGACAGCCTGTGAGTCTGGAAGGGATGACATACTCACCCTTGTCACAAGGTCGGGCAGTGAGAGTGGGAAAGCTAAGCAGAAAACCTAGCCCCCTGCGGTCCCATAATGTAACATGGCTTTAGGTTTAAGATGAAAGAGGAAGGACAGATGAGGAACTAGAAGCTGGAGCAGAGGCTGCACAAAAGAAATCTTAGTGATTGACACCTAGCACTGAGAGCTTGGACCCTGTGAACGGGGCCTCAGAGCAGGAAGGACCTCTGCTTGCCCCACTTTGCTATACCACTGGGCCCCTTCCTCTTTCACAAGGACACCCACTCGTGTGTGGTCTTGGGTGGGCTCTGAGATAAACCAGGGGCTCTGGGGAGGAGGGGCTCAGCAACGGGGGCAGAGGGAAGGGCAGCTTGACAGCCTTGTGCACAGAAAGATAGGCACCACCCAGGGAGACCGGTATCACAGATGCGGGAGGAACCAAAGGGCCCAAGAATAGGTTATAACATCCTAAAATAATTGACATGTGTTGAAAATTTCCTGCAACTCAGAAAAGTCAAGATTACTCGTTAGAAGTGGCCCTAAAGGCCCGGAGGAGGTGTTGTCCTGGCTATGATCAACAGCTCTGCCATCAGACCACCTGGATTCATGTCTCAACTTTCAGTTGTTTGGCTTTTACCTGTGACTCCGTTTCCACCTTCAGAATATGGAAATACTTGCAAGCATATTTACCTTGCAGGATCATTGAGTAGCCCCCAGACTTTGCTGAAGATTAGAATTACCTGAGGGTAGGGTGGGGGTACTTGTAAAATTATTGATGCTTGGAGCCTACCTACAGATACTCCAATTTAATTGTTACAGAGACAACCACTGAAAATATATACAGAGAGAGATCTTAGAACAGATGCCTGCTTGCTATAGAACCAGCAATCGATACACGTTAACTATGATTGCTATTTTGTTATTATCCATTTTGCAAATTATTCCATTTAACCTTTCATTGCTCGTGCTAGCCCTTGAGTTACGCACCCCCTTTCAAAGCAGCCATGTACTCTCTCTCTCTCTTTCCTGTTCAGGAGCGAAACTCTACCTTCCTGTCAATTGCCACCACAACCGATCTGCTCATTGCCGCACAGCCATGAACATTTCAAAAATAGCACCGAGTCCTCTCTGACTCACTCTGAAAATTTCTATTTCATGTTCCAGCATGATATGATCACAGACCGCAACCTATGTCAAATTGAAAGTGACTGTTTAGATGAAGCTAAGCTTCACTATCTGAATTCCCCTTTTATTTAAATCGTGTTCAAGAACAAATCTTAGCATGGATGCATTCATCATCATGAAAATTGTTCTGTTAAACGAAGGATGTAATTATATTATTGAAATAATATTTCTAATTACATTTGAGCAGCACTAATAGATTTCTATATCGTATTTTATCGGAGCTGTTTGGTAGATGTTTTTATTAGCATTGACTCAGTTTCATAAACACACATTAAAAAAAGATCTAATTTTATGCCATGCTAGGCTCTGAAAAGGTTGAATGGCAAGAAGTGCATGGAGTAATGACTTAAGCAATATATATAGAATACTGAAAACACACTGATCTAGTATTTCCAGCCTCTCATACTTGGCCCAAGCCCTTTAAATATACAAAATAATTGAGAACAAGATTGAATGCAAACCACTTTCTCTTCTTGAATACCTAAGAAGTAATCTGAATATTGAAAAATTATTTATGAATAAATGTTATTGCAGCATTTGTAATAATAGCAAAACCAAGAACAATCTTTGTTTCAGTCATTAGTAAATAGTGAAGTAAAGTACTATAGGGTGTTATGTATTTAATTGCTTTAAAAATGATTTAATTACATGGGAAAGTAATTTTAGGGGTAGGATTATAGAATACTTTTTAAATACTTTGAGTTTTTAAAATTTCCATTTGTTTTAGTATTATTGATTTTCATTTAAATTATTTCATATTGTTTTCCTTTATGTTTGCTTTGAATGAATGTACATTGTTTCTTAGACCATTCACCAGTTAAGTAAGTTTGCCAAATTCAGAATATTAAGATAATGTTGTAAAACATATCTTGCCAAAGGATGTGAATATGTATGTGTATATTGTTTCATGGAAGAATAGTAAAAGGATAATAATAAACCTTCTCTTAGAATAATCTTTGGTCTTAATTCTCTAAAAGTATAACTAAGCCCTGGCTGGTAGCACAGTGGCTAAGGCACCGGCCTGCAAACCCAAAGGTCACAGGTTCGATTCCCCAGCCAGGGCACATAACCAGGTTGCAAACCAGGTCTCCAGTCAGGTCTGTGGCTGGAGGCAGGTGAAACACAACCATACATTGATGTCTCTCCCTCTCTGCCTCTCTCCCTTCCCCTCTTTCTGAGAATAATGAAATAAAATCTTAAAAAAAAAAAAAAAAGTATAACCAGTTCCTGTGTGATTATACCATCCCCTATTTACATTTTATTTATAGCACACATTTCTATTTTAAATTAATCAATGTGTTCATCTTCAGGTGGTTGTTACCTCACCCTTCCCTCTCACCAAAGATACCTAATTCATCAAAAAGGGTTAATATACATTTATTATGATTTTATTGAGAAAGACAGTGAAGTGCGTGAAATGTCCCTTGGGAAGCATTTGCTACCAGAGACACTGTATTAAACAGGGAGATGAGGGCTCTGTGCTGCTTTCCAAGAAGGTGACAAAAGAAATCGGGACAACTCTAAGAGCATAATCAATAAAAAATTTTAAAAATAATGATCAGAAACCTGAATGATGGAAAGAAGGTATGCAATTGTGGCTTACCCTTTCCAGCCATCGTTCCTATTGACAGTTGACTCATCTTTTCTGCTAAGTTAAATGTCACTGCATCCAGAAACATTCTGACCCCTCCTGACACTATGACCATGACAATTCTTTCTTGCTCTATTTCTCAGGGCTTATTGCTTTTACCACTATTTTAGTGCTGCTTTTATTCTCCCTGATACTATGGGCTTGTTGATAACAAATTGGGATCTCCCCAAAGAAAAGGTACTTTCTTACCAGGAGGAATCTATCTTGCTCATCTCTCTACCTGGCACTCACTGCCTGGCACCAAGTTTTGCATTGAGGAAGCACTGGT
The DNA here is from genome assembly GCA_004026585.1 of Noctilio leporinus. Classification (NCBI taxonomy): domain Eukaryota; kingdom Metazoa; phylum Chordata; class Mammalia; order Chiroptera; family Noctilionidae; genus Noctilio; species Noctilio leporinus. Next base: position 105,470 of record PVIW01001903.1, on the reverse strand, counting down.
TGGTTGGTTGTTTACCTGAATTTTAATTCAATCTATCCCCTGGGCTCAACAGAAAATGCAGATTGGGGACATTCTATCAAACTGTCTTTTGCAGGCTGTCAAAACAATTCAACCACTGATTATCTAGGAAGATGAATAGAATCTCAATATTTCCCATATTTTTTAAAAAATAGTCTGGAAAAAATGACTGATATTACACAACACACTCTGAACTCCCTTAACCGCGCCACTAAATAGAGTAATTTAGAATGTGTTTAATTAAAACTGTTCTCCCTCCTTGAATACAAAAAAAGAAAAAGAAAAAAGAAAAAAACATGTGATTACCTAACTCATTATCTATAGAGGAAAGAATGTAAGAACAAATATTATGGTTGGTGTGGCATACCTTACATATATGTTCTTATAAGGAGTCTGCAGTGAATGAGAGTGCATACCTTCAGAATCCTGCCATACCCTTTGAACTATATCCAAGTCAGAAATTCAGAAATTGTTGCCTTGCATGCAATTATGTGTCCTATCATCTACCAAAATGCTTTTATTTATGTATTTGTTCCTTTTCCCAGGCACCTAAAGCCTATGTGTTATTAATCAGCATCAACAGTGGAGTACAAGAGGAACATCAGCCAATTACTTGCTAGTGGCAGGTCGGGGCAGGGGTTGGGGGGAATGAGCAAAAAGGAAAAAGGACTCACGGACATAAACAACAGTGTGGCGATTGTTGAGGGGAGGAAGGTATAAGGGGACTCAATGGTCATGGAAAAAGGACAATAAAGATAATTTTTTTTAATTGCAGTGGAAATTAATTTGTACTGAATATACACCTATAGCCTGAATGTTTTTTAATATCTGTATCGTATTTTAATTAGTTGGGTTTTTTTTTTCTTCCTTCACGCTTCCTTTATATTATTTCACAAGACTCTAAACTCCAATAATGATTTTTTGGTTTCCTCAGCTCCCAGCAGAACCCACCTTATGGGAGAGGTATATGAAAAATGTATTGAACAATGATTTTATCTGTTGTGATTTAAAAGGAACTGGGAAGCCACCTTTTTATCAAGGTGACAATTGATAAAAGAACAATGCAAACTGCTGTGGGAGATTTCTAGAGAATAGTGGAGGAGAAAGAGCCCTGAAGATGAATCTAACTCTGCAATTTTCCACTGGTGTTTGGTGTCACTTCACATTCTAAAAACGATATCATGCTCATAAGGATAAAAGAGAATATTACCATTTGCCTTCTGTCATTGCACAATACCCAAACTTTGTTAAGTCAAAATGGATACAAAGAGGCCCACCCCAAGACGCATCATAATTAAAACACCAAAGATTAAAGATAAAGAGAGAATCTTAAAAGCAGCAACAGGAAGGCAGTTACCTACAGGTGAGTTCCCATAAGACTGTCAGCTGATTTCTCAAAAAGAAACTTTGTAGGCTAGAAGGGATGGGCAAGAAAAATTCAAACTCATGGAAAGTGGTGACCAATAGCCAAGGTTGCTCTACCCAGCAAAGGTATCATTAGAATCAAAGAGAAGATAAAGAGCTTTCCAGAAAACAAAAAACTAAAGGAGTTTATCATCACCAACCCAGTATTATATGAAATATTAAAGGGCCTTATTTAAAAAAAAAAAAAAAGAAAGATCAAAACTATAAACAATAAAATGGCAAAAAAAAAAAAAAAAAATCAATGATTGAATATTTACCCTGGCTGGTGGCACAGTGGATAAGGCACAGGCCTATGAACCCAAAGGTCACTGGTTCGATTCCCAGCCTGGGCACCGAACCAGGTTGCAAATCAGGTCTCCAGCCAGGTCCGTGGCTGGAGGCAGGTGAAAGGCAACCATACATTGATGTCTCTCTCTCCCTCTCTGACTCTTTCCCTTTCCCTCTTTCTGAAAAATAATAAACAATATCTTTTTTAAAAATTAAAAATAAACTACGCAAACAAGAACAGAGGCAGAATCATGGTTACGGAGAGCATTTGATAGTGGGGCAGTGAATGGGTGAAGAGGTGAGGAGACTAAGAAGAACAAATAGGTAGTTACAGAATAGCCATGGGGATATAAAGTACAGTATAGAGAGGAAATGGAGCAACCAAAGAACGTACACACATGACCTATGGACATGAGCAATGGTGGGGGGATTGCCAAGGGAGTAGGGGTTGCTGTTTGTGGGGGGGGGGGAGGTGGCTAAAAGGGAAAATCAAGACAGCTGTAATAGCATCATTGGTAAAATATCATTAAAAATATATAAATAAACCTAGCTTGGGATGATCTGGGAAGTTCCCCTGGAGAGATGCCAACCAGGAGAAGAGTTGTATCTAGGCAAAGAGGGAAAGGCATGCCAGGCAGCAAAGACCACCTTGGCGAAGGTACAGAAGGAACAAGTAGAAGGCATGAGTGGACGCCTTCACCGAATTGAATGTTGTTACACGCACTCTGTGAGGCAGAAAGGGGTCCATGGGAAAGCTGGAGGGACAGGCCAGAGTGGGATCATGGAGATCTCATGGGCCTCAGAAAAGGGTTCATACTTTCAGAGAACAGCTGTGACAGATGGAACCTTCTGGTGGCCACCAGCAGAGGATTTGTGAAGGCAAAACTAGAACCTGGAAAACCAGTAGCCAGTTATGAAGCATGATAGTCAGAATTAGGATAAAGAGTATTTAGAGTCTTCTCTAAAAGCAGATCCTGGGATGGATTAAAAATACAAGAGACTGGCTGGGAAGGGTGCCTGAGAAGCGGGAAGAGCCATCAAACCGTCCTGTCCTTCCGACCTGACACCTGGGGAGAATGGTGACACCTGGGAGGACCGTGAAGAAAGTGATGCGGATGGCAGCCCAGGCTCAGGGGAGTTTCAGCCAGGCCGACAGGGAGATTCCAAGCTAAGTGGCCTAGTAAAGGGTTCTTGTAGCTTGTTATTATGTGTCTGTGGTGGTGCCGTTGCTGTTAGTTTGTTGTTGTTGTTTTGTTTTGGGTTTTTTTGCACAGAAGGTTTGTTTCCCTTTTGGGGTGGAGATGGGGTTCTGGACAGAAGGCAGCTTTCGTGGGGGTGGCTGGCGCTTGGACATGGCCCCGACAGGCAAAGGGCTGGCGAAGGGCAGGCCTATTGGGAGGGAGAAACTGAGGACCGCCCTTGTTGAGGCCACAGCTGCAGGGTGTGGGGCCGGTGGTAATTGGGTCTAAAGGAAGAAGGGCTTGCTGGCCTCGATTCCCTTATTTCTCTGTTGAGCTTTAGTCTCTCCTGCCCACTGAGCCATGTGACCTCCCACCCCAAACTTGGTTGCCCCAAAGCAGAGGAAGGGGCTAGGCCAGAGGGGGCAGTGGATTGGAGCCTGAGGGGGGAGGTAAGGAGCGGGGTGGGGGTGGGGGAATGGGGACGTGACTGAGGCAGGGCAACTAGGGTTTTTGTAAGCTGATTGCCGCTGTTGTCTTTCTTGATCTGCATAACAGTTACAGGAGGGCTCCTTTTATTATAAGCATTAAACTATGAACTTGTGCTTTATGTACCTCTTTGTATGTGCATTATATTTTATGATAAAAAGATTAAGAAAAAAAAAAAAAGCAAAATGAGGCAAAATAAACACCTGTTTCCCCAGAAAGAAAGCATACGAAGTAAATTTAGAAGAAAATATTAACATCTCTTAACATGCGAAACTCCTGCTAGGAAGCTAGGAGTTAAATTTGACAGGTTACAGTGATGAATATACTAATTTGCTTGTTGTGAAAAATAAAACAAAATATTTGTTTGAGTCACAGGTTTGTTTTTCTCTTACCAAAATAATTTCAATAAATAAGGAATGTAAGTATAAAAGGAAATATTTTTCATCTAATCATACTTAAAATTCTCAAATAAGTGGAGGAAAGTAGATTTTTTTCTTCACTTTGATGATTCGATTCCCTAAGTAATTAGCATAACAAGTGAGACAGCAGAGAGGAAACTTAGAAGGAATAATATAGCATAAACCATAGCAGAGCCACTTGTCAGAGCTGTGTTCTCTGTATCTGAGAAAACTGAGGCATCAAAATGAGTTAGTCTTTTCTTTGATCTCAAGAACACAAACTATACTATTTTTGAAATGTAGAGTGCAAAGTAATTGAATCCTTCACCTACAAGATATGTATTTGTCTTATTTTGCTTTAAAAAAATCACATACATTTTAGGGGCCAATTCAGAGTCATAAATCCATGGCCATGTTTACCTTCAAAATTTGTTTGCCAAGGTCAACAAGTCCCAAGATTGTTCACATTCACATTTTTTGATACATTAGTTATTTGTTTGTGATCTGAGATGGTGTTTACGTAGTTTCTTATCATCCTGTGCCCATGCACTTTTTTTTTTTTTAAACCAACTGCAGAAAATGTGGGCCACGTGCATTTCCAGCAGATGTCACTGTTGATGTTTAATGTGATCTAGAAAGCCCTCCAAACTCAGGGTTGTATCTGAAAGGAAAAGAGAATTGTGCAGGTCCTCAACTCTTTCACAGCATGGAACGGTGTTCTGGATGAATTCTGTTTGTTTCTATCGGATATTGTCTTCAGAAGTAATATTGCTCTGGGTTAGAAAATAGATATGGTTTCGAGACTACTTTTCCATCTCTTTGAGATTTAACTTGTCCTAGTTATACATAAATTATATGTATTTATTCTTCCTCTTATTCCAAATAGTATATTCATGATCTTTTCTTGAATTTCTTCCGCAAATGATTTTTTTTGGCTTGAGGGATTTCAATGTGTTTATCTCAGAAAATATATTTGGCACCTACCAGGTACCAAAGAAGTAGAACAGTCAAGCTGTTGTAAAGAAAGCCTGGTGATTACGGGGTTAAGTTCTATCACCAGGTGTGAACAAGTCACTGAGTAAGCACAGAAGACAAGGCAACAAGCACTATTTGGAGGAGGAGAGGTCAGCTGCACTGCAAAAGGGATTTAAAGACTTAACAGGTGAATATGAGTTTTCTAGGGAAGGATTTTCAGACAAGAAGTGACATGCAAAATGTTAATGAATGTTGGTCACACATATAACTTCAATACAAATGATTGTTATGTCATAGTTCTTTGGGAGACGACTTGAAGTATATTCAAGTAGTTAAAAATAGTTTGGAAATAATAAAATCTTTTAAAAATTTTTAAATAGTTTGGAACCATTTACTAATAATTAAGAATATAGACTTAGGAGTTTAGGGTCTACCTATATGCAACTTCTTGTTTTCCTGTTATTAGGCTGCAATCTAGGAAAAAGAATTAATATTTCTATGCATCAGTTTCTTCATCTGAAAAGGAGAGTAAATTCACACCAGCATTTTAAAGCTAAGAGGATGATGTGAAATGAATATATAATACTTAGTACAGGGGAACATAATGAATACTCAAAATATTCACTATTGTTAGTAGCTATTTTATCTCATTTGAAATCATGAAGAAACTTACAAGAAAGTTGAAATTGGTTAGAGGTACTCATATTTTTAGTTGGGAAAATAAATGAAACACTTTTTTTAAACCAACAGCTCACCAAAGTTTGGTATTAGCACAGAACTTGTTCTGTCCTTTGAAAAAGAATGTGTCAAAAACAGGCATTTAAAACAGTTGTCAGCTCTGCATATCTTGATGTGTGTTTTTGGACCATATTCTGTATGTCAATCAAGAACTAGCTCAGGCTTCAGAATACACCAAGAGATGGCAGGCTTAAAGAACAGAATGTGAGGAGTCTCTTCTATGCAGCAACAGTACTCAAATCAGAGAAAATCAGGGTTATTGAGGCTTCTGTTAATATGAGCCTTGAAGCTAACATCTCACTTGAAAGGCTAATCACCAGAAGTCTGATTTTCCTCTTGTCTTATGAAGAATAGTGACTCCTTTCCTAAGTCACAAAAACTAAGAATGAAATGCATTAGTTGAGGAGAATAGTAATTGTATTCTGAGCTGCCAAATTTATTGATTAGAAGATCTCCATCACTGTGAGGCAGGTAAATGATGGAGATTATTAAAATGGGGTTAACTACATCATTCATTATTATATTTATTGCATATTATTAGAAAATAAAATTGGATAAAAGGAGAAAAACAAGAATTAGATAAGAAAATCATATTTTACAACCATTAAGATAAACAGAATTCCAATGACTGAGCAGATACTACACTGATTTCCTAGACAACCAAAGTGAAAAGATTAACTTGAATTACTCACATGAAAAGAGAAATCCATATTAACAACTCAATTGTAAAGGTTATATGGAGAAGCAAAGGACCCAGAATAGCCAATACAGTATTAAAGGAGGACTGGTGTTATCTAAAATTACAGTAATCAAAATAGTGTAATATTGTCCAAATAATAGACAAATAGATCAATGGAACAGAATAAAAAGCCCAGAAATATACCCACATAAATACCGTCATCTGCTTTTTGACAAGAAAACAATGCAATGGAGTAAAGCCAGTCTCTTCAAGTGGTGCTGAGACAACTGGACATCCACATGCCAAAAAATGAATCTGGCCACGGACCTTACACCTTTCATAGCAATTAACTGAAAATGAATCATAAACCTAAATATAAAGTGTAAGGCTACAAAACTCCTTGGAGATAACATAGAAGACCTAGATAACTCTGGGTACGGTGGTGCCTTTTTTAATATAATCCGAACATACAACCCATGAATGAAATAATTGATAAGCTGAACTTCACCAAAATTAAAAACTTCAGTTTGGTGAAAGACAATGCCAAGAAATAGAAAAGAAACCACAGGCTGGGAGAAAATATTTGCAAATGACACATCTGATAAAGGACTATTATCCAAAATATACAAAGGACTCTTGAAACTCAACAATATAAAAACAACCAAATTAAAAAATGGGGCAAAGACTTTAATAGACACCTCATTAAGGAAGATATACAGATGGAGAAAAAAAGCATATGAGCCCTGGCTGGTAGCACAGTGGATAAGGAGCCGGCCTGCGAACCCAAATGTCGCTGGTTCGATTCCACAGCCAGGGCACATAACCAGGTTGCAAGCCAGGTCTCCAGCCAGGTCCATGGCTGGAGGCAGATGAAAGGCAACCATACATTGATGTTTCTCTCCCTCTCTGCCTCTCTCCCTTCCTTTCTCTGGAAATAACAAACAAAATCTTTAAAAAAAAAAAATTTTTTTTTAAAGCATATGAAAAGGTGCCCCACATCAGAGGCTACCAGGAAAATTAAATTACAGCAACAGTGAGGTGCCACTTCACACCTACTAGAATGCCCCGAATCACAAACAGTGACAATGCCAAGTGTTGGTGAGGGTGCAGAGCAACAGAAACTGCCATTCATTGCTGATGGGAATGCGAAATGGTGCAGTACTTTGGAAGACAGTTTGGTGATTTCTTATAAATCTCACCACACTCTCAACATGTGATTCAACAATGGTGCTCAGAGACAGGGAAAACTTACGTCCATGCCAAAACCTACACACTGATGTTTATAGTAGCTTTAATACATAATTTTCCAAACTTGGAAGCAACCAAATGTCCTTCAGTAAGTGATTGGGTGAATGAACTGTGATACATCCAGACAATAGGATATTTTTCAATACTAAAAAGAAATGAAGCCCTGGCTGGTGGCTTAGTGGATAGGCGATGACCTGCAAACCCAAAGGTCTCCAGTTCGATTCCCATCCAGGGCACATAACCAGGTTGCAAGCCAGGTCTCCAGCCAGGTTCATGGCTGGAGGCAGGTGAAAGGCAACCATACATGGATGTTTTTCTCCCTCTCTGCCTCCCTTCCTTCCCTTCTCTCTAAAAAGTAAGAAAGAAAAGAAAGAAAAAAAGAAAAAGAAAAAAAAATTCAAGTCATGAAAAGACAAGGAGAAAACTTAACTGCATACTACTAAGTAGAAGAAGCCAATCTAAAAAGGCTACATACTATCCGATTCCAATGATATGACATTATAGAAAAAGCTAAAGTAGAAGATATAAAAATTTCAGTATTAGGCAAGGGTGGAATGTGGAGAAATGTGGATAGGGAGAGAACAGAGACTTTTTAAAAAAAGAATTTATTTATTTTTAGAGAGAGGAAAAGGGGAGGAGAAAGAGGGTGGGGGGAAACCTCAGTTGGTTGCCTCTTGCACACCCCCATCTGGGGACCTGGCCTGCAATCCAGGCATGTGCCTTGACCGGGAATTGAACTGGGGACCCTTTGGTTCACAGGCCAGTGCTCAATCTGCTGAGCCACACCCGTCAGGATGAGAACAGAGAATTTTTAGGACAGTGAAAATACTCTGTATTATGTTATAATAATGATGGATACATCATTATACATTTTTCCAAACCCAAAGATTATACAGCATCAGGAGTGAACCCTCAAATAAACCATGGACTTTGGGTGATTATGAAGGCTGCTGCATCATCTTTGGTAACACATGGACCACTCTGCTGCGGGATGTTGCTAAGGGTAGGTGCTACACATTTGCAGGAAAAGGGGGTATATGGGGAATCTGTGTACTTCCCTCTCAATGTTGTGGTAAACATAATACTTCTCTCAAAAAAAAATCAAATTTTAAAAAAATGAAAAGAAACCTATCAGTCTTTCATTGACCTGGATGGATTCAATCAACTCAAGCTGATGGGAGAAGCACTGGAAATTAGCTCTATATCACTTGGTTTAAATTTTTTTAATATGAGTTCATTAGTACTCAACATGTGTAGCTTAGTTGGTAGTTGATGTCATTAAACATGAGAATATAGAGTAATAAATAAAGAAGTAAAATTATTGGGAGCCTCAGTTCTGAAAATTGATAGAAACGAAGGGATTTACCTTGGCTTTCCTGCCCTTGGCCTTGGGACATAAAAGGTCTATGTAAGAATCCTGACTTCTTTCTGTCTGGCACCAAAAACCTCCTTGGAAAAGCACAAATGCAAAAATGTACTATTGCTTTTTTCCTGCAAATGAATTTTCTTTATACAAAAAAAAAAAAATCCTTATCATGCTTGCTTTAAAAAAACAAACTAACAAAAATCCACCTGCTTCTAATCATTTCCAGATAAACATAGTTAATTTACTGATTGAGCTTTTACTACCTGGTCCACACTGGCTTTCTTCTGTGACAACAGCATTCTCAGCTGACCTCCTGCAAAAACAGTTTCACACATCCCCACGGCACCAGCACCCCTCACCTTGGCTGAAGGAAATCACCCTCTCGTCCAACTCTACACCCTTCCTTTTGGACACAGAACACTTCTTGACTTGCCCTCGCACACTCCTCACCAACTTTTTGAGTCTACCTTTCTCACACTGGGTGGGAGGACATCAGCAGAGCTGGTCATCACTAGAATCCAGGAGACACAGGTATCATACGTCTTCTCAGCTCTTGAACCGTCCTCAGATAGTTGTGAGAAATTCTATTGCTGCTCCAAAGTCTACCCAGATACACCCTCGGATGAAGTGGGCAGGAGACCACGGCATAGAGAACACCCCATGTTAAAATAATCTCAATTCTCCTCCTTGCTTGATAGGAGTTTTATCAGGTCCAGAGCGGATGGAAGTAGGAAAAATTAGCTCTGGGCTGGTAAGTGGTTACTTCCTAAATTATTGGGTCTTAAACTCTGATCATAGGTTGACTCAAAAAGCTAAGAAGTTTCCTTGTTGATCTCTCCTTGTTTCCTGACGACTCTTGGCTAAGCAAGATAGCTCATACCTCTTCGCCAGCCCCTCAAAATTTCTTATTATTTTCCCACCACTCAGTTTACTCAAATTAGCCTAGAAACCGGTGAGGTTGTAAGAATAAGCTCAGTCACATTAGCAAGTTAAACATTTATTTGCAGGGGCTTTTGTATAAAGAGAACTTATTTAAATTCACTTGTGTTTCACACATTCGTTGGGGTAAAAGTTCTGTAACTTATATGCAACATAAATGTCCATAAAATATTGCATTTCCTGAAAGAGAAACATTCTCAGGACAAAAAAAAGGAGATATTTTATTTATTTATTTATTTATTTATTTATTTATTTATTTATTTTACTTACTTACTTTTCAAAAGCTTCTTTGTATCATGTGCACCTGAGCATTAACCAGAAAAGAAGAAAAAAAGAAAAAGAGAATAGTGTACATAAAAAGGATGCACTTGAGACACATATAAACCAAACAAGCTTAAAAATCATCTTGCTTTCGAGATGACATATGAGTTCAGAAGAAAATGTATTTTTAGAAGTGGAGCAAATATAACCCATAGTTTTAGTATCAGCCAGAAAATGTGATTGTACCACAATAATAATAGCTGCTAGGTACTGGGTGCCACCTTGAAGTAGGCCTGGTGCTCTGCTTTTTTTTTCTGAAAATTATTCTATTTAAATTAATTCTCATAGCTAACTTATTGAGGTAGGTATTTTTAGCTCCAACTGGGAGACAAGAAAACTAAGGCCCAGAGAGGCCAAGTGCCTTGCTAGATATAACATTAATAATTAACCAAGAATTCAAATGAGATCTTTCTGACCCCAGAGATCTTGAGAAAACCTTGGGATTCTCAAGATAAATGTCACTGGCTTTTTCCATTTTAAATCCAGGTCAGCCTGATTTATAACTGTTTTATTATTTCTTAATATGAACTTGTTCCCAATTATTTAAACTCACAAATACATTTATAAAAATTATGCAGCTGGTTACACAGTCACCATTAGTTTGGGTTAAAGGATGGACTATATCAAGACATATCATCCATTTTAATAATACTTTCTCTTTTTCTAGGGAGAGAGCAGGTGAAATGCTTAATTACAGAGATTCATTGGTGTTTTTGGATCCCTGAGCATGTTTTATAAGAAACCACTTTTAGTCATTTGAATTGAATCAGCTGAAAAATTACTTACAAAGAATAATTAAAGAGAGAGAAAATAGGTCCATCATTAATCATAGACATACAGTACTTTAAGCTCAAGGTAACATTTTAATTTTTATATTTAACATGGGAAACTGGCGTTGGCTACTATGTGTCTACAAAACCAGCTCCTCATATTTGAGCAAATTTGGGCGAGGCAGGTGTGTGTTAACCTTGAATATTTTCTAGTATTGGCACTCCGTTATGCAAAATACTTAATTTGCTTTTATATAAGATGGGCAAGCTGTTTGTAAAACCACATGTTATTTCTATTCTAAGATTGAGCTCAATCAAGTACATTGACCAGACTGTCCTCTTCGGTGGGATGGTGTTGGGAGGCAGATCAGGGATGGAAGAGGTACAGGCTATGGGTATGAGACCTGTCACTCTTTTTTTTTTTTAATTTTATTGCTGTTGTATTACATCCATCCCCTTTTTGCTCCCCTCTGTCCCCCGAGACCTGTCACTCTTGACAAATGCTCAGCAATGACATCATTACACGTGGGCATCACTGGAGACTTCATGTTTACAAACAAACTCATCTCATGGTGCCAAGTGGACACATACTTTAACAGCCGCACTTTATACATGTTACACATGTAACAAAATATAATTGATAGAAATCCTTTCCCAGAGGGACTATCAGAATTGCTGAGTCTCCTGCATCTAAAACACATTTCACTGAGCATTAAGAAAAACAACAAGAGCAGCAAACCCTGGGTTGATGTTTGTCTGCATGTGTTGAGGTGCGTGTGTATGTGTGCATCTGTGTACACGTGTGTGCATACTCGACTACTTAGATTTATAATCTCATATCATCTAAGGGGACAACCTCTTTTTTTATATTATAGGGAAAAAACTATTTTTTTTTTTTTAATTTTCTTCTTGTCTTTGGCTTTAGCTTTTTTTTTTTTTTTTTTAAGATTTTACTTATTATTTCCAGAGAGAGAGGGGAAGGGAGGCAGGCAGAGAGGGAGAGAAACATCAATGTATGGTTGCCTTTCACCTGCCTCCAGCCATGGACCTGGCTGGAGACCAGGCTTGCAACTTGGTTATGGAACCAGAGCCCTTTAGGTTCACAGGCCAGAGCCTTATCCACTGTGCTACCAGCCAGGGCACTACTAGTTCTTCAAAGCCCAAATGTATGTAGGCACTTATGCTTTCTAAGAAATATGGCCAGTTCCCCTGAACGAGGATACTCATTTCTCTTGAGTTATTGAGCTTTTAAAACAATATGCACAAATGCAAGCGTCATGTACATGAGGCATTTTTGTCTAGTTGTTTCAGTCATGTAGAAGAACTGAATTCTGCATGTGGATCAACCCAAGGACAAAGACAGGCAGCCTTGGGGGATGAGAAGCATGCCATTATCACAAGTGAGCAGGAATTATAAACCAGAGATGACTATAGTAAGTTAAATCCCTCAGTGTATGGGAATCTTCTGGGAAGGTATGATAAAGGAGGCAGCATCTGTAGATAGGCATACCCAAAGTTGAGTCATATGTTTATATAGGTGTAAGTAATACTGTCAGAATCTGACTCCATTTTCTGCTGTTCGTTTACTGACAGGTTTTAAGTCTCTCCCCTTTCTCTCCTTCTGCCCCATGGCTGAGCAAATTGATAAGAAAGCCTGGAGCTCGCTCTTTTGGCTTCTGAAGAAGTTCAAGCCACACACGGAAATTCTCCCTACAGCTTTCCACTCCATTCCTGCTCTCAAACACCATAAAAACCCCAAACTAGTTTCCTTGACCTGTTCTCTCAAATCACTTTGGATCTCCATGGAAGGCACACTGCTGCCCCTCCCACCAAGGCCTCAGTACATCATAAATCTCTTCCTGCTCTCTTGATGTGTGGGTGTTATCATCATTCTCAACATTCAACCCAAATATTGGTTGTAGGCTCTAGAAATGTCTGAGGTTGAGGTCCTTGTGTAGACCAATTTAAATCCTGGACTTGCAGAGAAATCCTTGTTCTTTCTAAAGCATAATAAAACCCAGCCAATTCTCTTAGGAGTTATTAACATTTCATTGCTATGTAAATGTTCAGCAGAAGCAGAAGGAAGAACTGTATTCAGGGAATAATTCTGACAGATTACAGTTTGAGGTCTTGTTAAAGGTTATTAAAGGTTATGTCCTCCAAATGATTTATCCAGTACAGTAGGACTAGAAATACCAACCAGCCTGAATAGGAATTAGCACTGCCATCTTAACTGGATGAGAATTTGGGTTGTTAAAACCCAAACAACAACAACAACAAATTATAATAGAGGAGGCATTGCAAAACATTTTAAAATAAAATTTCTGTGCCATTCAAAAATAGTCAGCCTTAAATATTTCTAGTTAACCCACTTCTCTACATATTCATATATTATTTCCACCATCTCTTAGATAGACACTCTAGCTCTTAAGTGTGGAACATTTTGGAAATTATACTGTTCTTGAAGGTAGCAAATACAGTACCTTTAGTTTGAGAGAAAGTGAAAGAATGTGAATATGTGAGGAAAACCAAAGGCTTACAATCCACCTACAGAAAACAATGGAATATTCACAAACAGGGTGGTAACATAGAAATGTATTTCATTGGGATCTCCTTATAATAAATCATGAAATTATGAACAGTTAGATTGTGAAGAACCCTAGCAAATTGCTTCCAAAAAAATATTGATATAATTGTACCTAAGCAGTGTTGGATTAAAAATAATAATTCACTGTTCATACCTCCTTTGAAGATAGAACTTATAGGTAATGAGCAGAAATAAAAATCAAGGCTGTAGCTAATTGTTTTAAGAGACAGCAGCCAAAGAGTACAGAAGAACACTTTTCAGGAGGTAATTAGCCTTGTGGGAACCAGAATGCAATCTTGTTAACGGTATGAGCTTCTTTATTCTTTTCCCCAATCAATTATTTAAGCTTATTTCAGGAATTTACACAATGAATATGGTCAAGGTACAGAGATTTTGGAGGACATGTAATTGTCCAGAGATGCACTGAAAGTAATTTAGCCTACACTGGAAAGTTTCCAACATGTAAGTACTTGTTAGAAGTTCTAAAATGGATTATTTTTCTCCAATTAAGGTCTTGGCAAGGGTGAAGTTGTCTAGTAACTCTCAGGATGATAGAGCCTGAGCAACTCATTGGGAGGCATGTGACACAGTACACATCCAAATCAAGCCTGGAAACCATCCACAAAAATAACTCTACTGAGCACCTATTGAGTACCAAACACCCCGTCAGGCCCATTACTTAGATAATCTCATTTAATCCAAAGAACACTTTATAAATATTGTTTTTAAGGATGACAACATTGCCACTCTGAGAATTTAGTCATGTTCTGTGGTCACTCGGTGGATTAAAGGAAGACCAAGGGCTAATGGAAGGCCCAGCTCTTATTCTAAGGCAGTCAGTCCCCTTTAACTATTTACACAGATAATGATGACAATAGAATTCCAGCTCCTCAGTCATATTGGGAGGTAATCTTTATACCACTCTTTGAGTAGTGGGGTTGTTTTTTCTCTGTATTTATTTATTGATTTATTTAATCACAAGACTAGAGCCAAAGATCAGAAATGCAACATTCAGAAATGCACCCTGACTGGTGGCTCAGTGGATAGGCACCAGCCTGCAAACCCAAAGGTCACTAGTTAGATTCCCCAGCCAGGGTATATAAAGAGATTGCAAGCCAGGTCTCTAGCCAGGTCCGTAGCTGGAGGCAAGGTAAAAGGCAACCATGCATTGATGTTTCTCTCCCTTTCTTCCTCCTCCCTGTCCTTCTCTCTAAGAATAATGAATAAAATCTTAAGGAAAGAAAGAAAGGAAGAAAGAAAGAAAGAAAGAAAGAAAGAAAGAAAGAAAGAAAGAAAGAAAGAAAGAAAAAGAAATGCAACAGATGCAATGCTATAAATCAGGTCATTCTCTGACAGCTTCCAGTGATGGGTTGTTTTCATAAACACTTGGGTTTGGAGGTTTATAAAGGTTACAGTATGTCATGTGTAAGGCCTAGATTTAGCTTCAGCATGAACATATGTCTTTGGTAATATGCCCTAACTTTCTCTTCCGTCACCATTAAATGGGTCATCATAATAGTACCTACATCATAGGACTTCCAACAATAAGTGAGAATAAGAGTGTGACGTGTCATCTCTACAATGTGCTCAATTTGTGTTCTTCAATTAAGCTTATTAAAAAGCTAGTTTCTATGAGCAAGTAAGATTGCTGAAAATAAGACAACAGGGTTTTAGAAAGTTGTTCAGTTAATTATTTAATAAATTCTGATAAATATTCTTTTGTTGCTTAGCATCAGGGTGATCTATAAAAAGCTTGTTCCTCAGGACAAAAGGCACAGAAGATGATACAATTAAAAAGTGGAAAATAAATGAAGCTAATCAGTAATCAAAGACATGTATAATGCAATAACACTGAGATGCCATTTATTATTTATTAAATTAATCACCCTCAAAAAGATACCAGTCAGTGATTTTAAAAGTATAGTAAATAAGCTAACTTTAAACATTGCTGATAAAAAGCAACATTTTGGAATAGTAATTAAATAATATTTTTCATAAAATATTTTTTAAATGTTAATTTATTTTATTTTATTTTTTATTTTTAAATATATTTTATTAATTTTGCCATTACACTTGTCCCAGTTTTTCCCAAAAGTAATGTTAATTTTTAAACATCAATTCCACATCTGAAAATCCCACTAAGGAAATTATTTAAAAATGAAAAATCAGCATAGATACAAATTTTTATTATAGTATTATCCTATTAAACAGTCTAATTACCCAATCCCCCCAAAATTGTTTACAGTAACCATGGTGCCACTGCTTCTTGGCATACTAGGTACCAATTAAAAGTAAGGTTATGCTTAGTGAAATAAGCCAGTCAGTGAAGGACAAATATCATATGATCTCACCCATTACGGGACAATAATGAGCAAAACTAACAACAAGCAAAACAGAACCAAGTATATGAATACAGAGAATAGGCCTTCAGTGGTCAGGGGGAAAGGGGTTGTGGGGAGGGGGGGAGGCAGAGGCAAGAAAGGGGAGCAGCTTAGACAAGAACCTACTATAAAGGAACCATGGACACAGACAACAGGTGGGATTGACTTTGGGAAAATGGGTGGGTGGGGAGGGGGACAGAGGGGAGCAAAAAGTGGATGGATGTAATACAACAACAACAAAATTAAAAAAGAAAACTAAGGTTAAAAACAATGTTGTATGATGGTATGGATAGAAAAGAAAGAAAAGTGTAATATACCTTGTGGGTAGACTGGTTAAGGCTAAGTGAGAATAGATGCCCAAGAAAAAAATTATTGCAAGAAAATGTTCATAGTTCATGATGAAATCATGATGAAATGAATATGGTTTCTGGCTTCCTTCTATTATGATTTTAAAAATCAGCTGCTAATCTTATCATTGTTCCTCTATATGTTTTTTGTGTATATCACTGCTTTTAGTTTCTTTCCTCTTTATTTTTAGTTTTCGGCAGTTTGGAACTAATGTTTTTCTTATATTTACCTTGTGAACATGTGTATGTAAGTGCGTGCATGTGTGTGTTTGAGGATCTATGATCTGAAAGTTAATATTGTCCACCAATCTGCAAGGTGTTTAGCCACTATTTTTTTTTTTTTTTTAATTTTATACCAGCCTTTTTCTCTTTTTCTTCTGGAACTCTACTTGTATGTGTATTACACTGCTTTGTATTGTTTTTTTAAAGTCTGAGGGTCTGTTTTTTATTTTTCTCTCTATTTTGAGGATTGGGCAATTCCTTTTGATCTTTTTATAAATTTCATCAATTATTTCTTCTGCTACTTTCAATATGCTGTCAACCCTATCCAATACTTTTTTATTTCAACTCTTACATTCCTAAATTTTCATTTTTAATAGTTACCATTTATCTAAGCTATCATTTCCATTTATTCTATTAGACTACTTCTTCCTTAACTCTTTGAAAAAATATATTTTTGGCTCTTTGAACATAACAGCAGGTATAAAGTATCTGTTTAACAGACCTATCATCTGGCCAACTAAGAGTGATGTTCCCATTGACTCATCATTTTATCCAGGTTACATTGGGTTGGCCAAAATACTTATTTAGTTTTTTCCAAAAAATAAAAGACATGTTTCATTTTTACCAGTAACTCTATTAATTTGGATATTTTGAGTATATTAAATATCTCCTGCATGGTATAATGTTGATTGTTCTCAATGTCTTGGTTTGATCTCTGTCAGCTTCAATTGGTCTACCCTGTGGAGCATTGTCCAACAAGAAATCTTCATCATAAAACTTCACAAACCACTTTTGACGCATTTGATTAGCCACAGCATCTTCTCCATATACTACACAAATCTTTTTTTTTTTATTGCAGTTGTATTTTCACCTTTCTTGAAATAATAATGCATAAAATGCCCAAAATGTTGCACTTTCTACCATCTTTCGTACGAAAATGGCTACACAAAATTTCACCAGTTTCGATTAGTTTCTTTTAACTGTATTATGGCAGCTGTCACAATACAATCTAATAAAATTGTTCCAAATGAACTTAAAGACAAATAAGCACTACTAGAGCCATCTTAGAGAGAAAAAAACGAACAAACTTTTTGGCCAACCCAAATAGATTAAATTTTCCTCTTTTTTCATGTGTAGTAATTTTTGGTGAAAACTGGATATTGTCGTTAATGGATTGTAGCAACTCTGGATTCTGTTGTGTTTCTTTGGAGATTTGGTTACAGTTGTGATAGCAGTCAGTTAATTATATTGGATTCCAACTGCAGTCTCACTGCTTCCTGTGGAATGCAGCCACTGAGAACCGCACTTCTTTTTTTCACAGCATCCAGCTACTGCTTCTTTTAGCCTGGTCCCCTGAGGGTTTCCACTGTGACTGCATGGTGATAAGCTGAAAATTGAACAAAATGTATTTTCACATATTTACTCTCACCTATCATGGCTACCCTGCTTCCAGAGATTTTTCCTTCAATTTCCAGTTACTCTGCCAGTGTCAGGCTTTCCCCCTGATGTTTCAGTTCAGTGTTTTGCTTGCCTGATTGGCATGTGAGTCACAGAGAACTTCTGGTTAAAAAGCAACACACTCACAAATTTCACCTGGGGAATCTACTTTCAACACTACCTCCGTCTTTGGTCTTTCCCTGCTCTGTCTGCCAGACACCCAGCACTCTGCTTTGCATGTCTGTAGCTGAGGTATCAGTCAGGGATTCCGCACAGCTTAATAATGCAGATGTTAGGGCTTCACACTTTCACACTTCTCTCTCAAGGCCTGACGTCTAAATTCTCTGCGGCTGCTTTTCTACTGAACTCTTAGCTTTGCATTCTCCAGCCAGTAAAGGCTGTTTTCTCTTCTCTACATGTGACCTCTTTGGGAACATATTCAGGCATTTCTCACCCTTTGCAAAGACTCTTTTTCAAGAATACGATTATCCTTGACTTTTGCTTGCACTTGGGTACTTTTTAGTGCCTTTAAATGGCTGGTGTTTAAAAAAAAAAAAATACTGTGTTTTGGTTTTATAATTTTCATTAGTGGAGAGGTTCATATGAGAACATTTTGTCATCATTACTAGAAATACACCTACATCCTTCCCAGCCCATCTATCTGCACTTCCTGCAGGGCAACTTTCCACAGCTATCTTTTTTCTTCCTTACTATAATGGTAATAAGCTGGAAGTCTAAGTAATCAGTTTTGAGAAATTTTACCAGCAAATAAATCTCCGAAAGACCATTTCAGTAGATGTCAGTGGATGTGAGTACTAGTTTCACTTAATTTAAGCAAATAGCTTGCCTGCTGAATATCGTAGCTTTCTTTTTTGAAACTGAAGACATTGAATGAAATATACCATAACTTCTGCCAATAAAGTTCTATATTCCCCTAGGATCAGGTCAGTAAACAAGACCTCTACTATTTTATAGGTATACTGATTATTTAGGCTAAAATTTTTTTTTCCTGGTTTCCTTTTCCCAGATGAGAAGCCACTTGTCAACTGAGATGTTTCCAGGAACTGAATGAAACATTTTATCTGTTGTTCCCATATCCTGTTTTCAATTTTAGTTCCAAAATGGTCAATAAGCACATTACTCCCAAGGTGACTTTTGTAATGTTCTCTAATTTTCCAAAAGAATGCCATTTTTCTTTCCTGAATTTGCTGTCAGTTTTCTCCCTTTCTTAGCTTCTCTGCTATCACTCAGCTTTAATGTCCAATTTCTCCCTAGGATTTTTACATCAGGTTGCATTGTTCCTAAATTTAATATATATATATATATATATATACCATTGTCTGTCTTGGCCTGGAGTATTTTTACTCTCTGCACAATTTAAAAGATGGATGCTGAGCTGTATTTCCCCTGCTGAATGACATAGTCAACAAAATAAGAAACATGTCAAGAAAATGACAGGTTCTGGCAAGAAATGGATTATAACAAGGTGAGCAAAATATGGAATTCTGCCACAAGTAGGCTTGTCATAAAATATAAATAATAGTTTTTAAAATTTTTATGTCATATATTTGGAGAAAGTAATATTTATCTTGTTAAGTTAGTTGTGCATAGTCTGTCATAAGACCTGGTTCTGTGAATCTAGGCCTGGTTTTAGTGACTACTGGGGTCAGAGGCTGCCTCCCACCAGTAAATCTGCGGCTGCTGCAGTAACTGCTGACACCAGTGAAGGCCTGTGTCCTTCAAAGTTTTCTTAGCTTGCTGGCAAGGCCTGTGTCCTTCAGAGATATCTTGGTCTGCTGGCAAGAACTTAGTCACTTTTCTGTTTTAGTAAACCAATCTGTTCTCAGGGCTCACTCCCTCTCCTCACATCCCCTTTAAAAACCCTACCTGTCTTTTGTTCATGGCTGACATCTTCCTACCTTCCTGGCCTCAGCCCACTTGTGTAGCTGGCCCAATAAACCTTTTAGACTCATGGCCTATTCCCCTGTTATTTCTTCTCTCACTCTTGCCTGACCTAACACATACTTGCTACATCTATTGTACTCTCATTCAACTAGGACATTTTTTAAATTACTACCATATGTCACAGAATAGTTAGCAAAGTCTCTACTTTGTTCTCTACTTTGATATCACCAAATATCATAGGATGATGATGAACTTTACATGAAATTGACAATGATCTTTAGATTCAGAATCAATAAGCTACGACACAAGACAATAAAAGTAAGTAATTCAAGGATAAATATCTTTTGAAGGTGATATTATGAAATATGAGGTAGAAAAGGAAAGATTAGAGAATGCAAAATAATTTGTATGGCTATTTTACTACCGAATTGCCCAAATTATTTCTTACTAAATTCATTAAAATCCTGTCACATTACAAAAGA
Organism: Noctilio leporinus; assembly: GCA_004026585.1. Lineage (NCBI taxonomy): Eukaryota > Metazoa > Chordata > Mammalia > Chiroptera > Noctilionidae > Noctilio > Noctilio leporinus. The sequence continues at coordinate 85,298 of PVIW01001903.1, read as the reverse complement.
AATGCCTGCTCATTGTGACAGTTAAGCAAAATTTAGGTCTGAAATCACCATTTACACTCATATTAAGAAATCAATTACTTTGATATTGTGTTACCAGGAAGTCAATACCATAATGCATTTTTCCTTTTGTGAAATACACACCAGAATGTATTAATGTAATTAATATAAAATTTATAAAGTTGATGTACCAAATCTTTTAAAACTGGCTCATCTGAATTTATTTTTAATGGATATTCAGTAAATATGTACACATTTTTATATATCACACACTGTACTGTGTCAAAATTCATGAGGTTCATTAGTGGGCCCACTTTTTGCTCAAGGATGAGGGTATCTTGTTTCATAATCTCATCAAAAGGACCTGTAGTGACACAGGGATGGTGCCACAAAAGCTGAGATAACTCAGAAGAAGAGCAACAGATGCTGGTAGGAAATTATGGCAAATAACAGATTACTACAGTACACACTGATTTTTTTGCTTTGTGGTGCTCCAGAGAGTAAGTTCACTGGACTTGGTCCACCATCTTGGTGGGGATGGGAACGCAGGAGTGCAGCAAAGAGTCAGAAACACCAGTCGGAGAAGCAAGAAAGTTGATTGGACGAAAGGGAAAGAGCTGACTCTAGAAGAATCAGCCCACCCCACAAGAGTGGGGTGTGCTTTTAAACCAAAAAACTGCACTGGTTACTATGGTTACAGGGCCCTAGTTTCTATAGTCATGGAGTGCAATGGAGCATAGAGTTCTGGCTACCAAAATCACCGAGTTCAGGTGAGAGTGGTGCATTCGATCTTATTGGGGTGGTATCTGGTAGTTAACTTGTGATTGGTGGGGTTGCTAGAGGGTCCCTAGAAACCATATAGAATGTACCTAGCTGCTTTGGTGTTTCAATTTCTGGTCTCTAAGAGAGAACAGACCATTCAGCTTTCTGCATTGTTTGCCTGGTTACAGCATATCCTGGTTCCCACATAACTGATACCTGGGTCCCCACAATTATCATGTTCAGTTTGCCTATATCTACCTGAAAACTTAGTGACTTAATAGTATTTAAGTTTATTCCCCTCTCATATAAGCTGTCCAGAGCCATTTCATAGTTAGCTGGCTACCTCCTCCTGTATACCTTCAGTATGGCTCCTGGAACATCATTCTATCAAATCTGACCTTTAGAAACTGCGAAGGAAGAGGTAGAAGGCAAAAGAGCGTGCCTCCCGGCTGAGTCAGCTTCCTCAGAAGTTTCCCCTAACACTTTGAATTATATCCTATTATCTAAACTTTGTCATCTGACTGTAAGTGTGGCTGGCTGGGAATAAAGTCCATTAACTGAGTGCAATGTAGTGCCCAGTAAAATCCAAGTTCCAAACTGAGAGTGAATACTGTCTCTCCTGGACTTAGAAACTACTTTTCTAAACAATCTGAGAGTTTCAAGTAAATTTTTAAACAACTAAATTTTTAAGTTCTCTCTTTCCTTCTTGCCAATCATTTGTACTTTTTTCCTTAATTGGCTGCTATTTTCAATTAAGTACAATTGCCCTAAAGTAAAGTTAGGAGTCGCATTGCACTGATTAGAGTTGTCTTCTAATGATTAATGAGCCCATCTGAAATTCACACTGTGCTTACTTAGAACACGATAGCATCATTTCGTAATGAACTTTCAAGAGATTATTTTATTCCCGTTACCATGTTTCTGATCAAGTGCTCATATGCATAATGAATGCTTCAAGAGAAACATGTTTTTTGCCTTGTTTACTAGAAGAGCCATTTTAGTAGCAAGCCATGAGCATGTTTAGAAGGACTGTCTAATCGAAACAGAATATGAATTAAAATATTACAAGGAGTCATGAATCAGTAAAACAGAATGGCCTTTAAAATTCTTATAAAGTCACATGAACTCGGATATGTAGGAAACCTTGAGACTCATTTAGGCAACCGCTAATCCAATTCTATAAATATAACCATCAGTAAGTGATTCTTTTGCATCTTGGGGATGAAATGTGGAAGCTGGACACTTGTGTCCATCCCTTCCAGATAGCACTAATTATTGGAACCTTCTTTTATTGAGCAAAACCATAAAATTTACTTTCCTCACTTTCATCTTTCACTTTTCTCTTTTTTCTGCCCTGGTAGATAGTTATGTGCTAGATATTTATTGTAGACAAAGTCTACAATATTGACAACCATATTATTGACAGCCACATTAGAACAAAGTTTAATTTCAGAGTAGGTTAACAAAAGTGGTGACAAGATGACCAAAGAATTACTTAAATCGGGGAAAGGGAGAAAGAGTGGCAGGTCAGGGAGGGGTAGGGAGGCCTGCTTTGATAGGGGAAATTTGAGCTGAGGGAAGTGAATGAACCATCCATCCATGAACTAGATATCTAGTTCTCTGCCCAGTGTTCAAGGCAATGAAAATAAAAAGTGAAAAGGCTATGGAGGTAGAGCCTGGGTTTGGTGCATATGTTCAGAAAGTAACAAGACTGGTGTAGCCAGAGCAGAGTGAGTGAGGAGAACATGGCAGGTAGTTAAGATAGACAGTGAGGAGAAGAATATGAAGTCTTTGCAAGATTTTGAGCAAAGGAGTGGCATGATCTTTCTTAGTTTTCAATGATTCTCTAGTATGTGGAGAACATACTATAAGACAAGAACGAAGCAGAGACCACTCAGGACTATGCTGCAATAGTCAAGTGGAGACCTTGGCTTGTGCCCAGCTAACAATCACACACATGAGGTCTGATTGTACTTACACTTCGAAGGACGAGCCTACTGGATGCACTAAGGTATTGGACAGGCCAAAGGGAACAAAAGATAATGAGTCATATGATTTTAACATGAGCACCTACAAGAGTGACTGTACCATCTACTAAAGTGAGGAATCTTAAGAGAGGAGTAAGTACACTGATGCAGGGAAAAATCGAATTCTTGACTTTCATTTTAATATGGCACTTAGGTGTCCAAATGGGGATATTGAGGAGTGAGGTAGGTATGAGTTTGAATTTAGCTGAACGGCATTAGTCAAAGTCTTTTCAAGTTGTTTTATTTGTAATGTATCACCTAGATGGCTCCTTCCTTAGTGTTTCAGGAGGTTTGGTTTTGACAATGACAAATGTTCTTTTCTGGTCTAAATGTCAGTATTAATGATATCATGGTCATAATGCCAAGAGCACACTGTATGGTACTGTGGTGCACCCACCACCTCCAGGATGAAGGCTCTCATTTCCCAGCTGCTGGGGGTGGGGTGATTAGAACTCACAGCTGCATCAAACTTGGGGGAATTGGTTTTTCATTGAAGGTGGGTGCCTTGTACAGCCTTTCCCCTGGGTGTAGATCATATCCAATGAATGGTCATTGCAGGCAGGATAATACTGCCTGGATTTTGACATGCTCACACAAATGCAGCCCAATTAAACTGCTGCCCAATTTCCTTCCCTTACTCCTGGGAAGTGTTCCTGAGAACATTCCCTGATAACCCTTGACACCCAAATTGCCATCTTAGAATCTAGTTTTCAGGGAGCCTGACTCAAAAGCCACAAATGTGTCACTATAGTGAATATTCATAAATAAAGTGTTTTAAGTTTTTTAAAAAGCAAAGCTGTCATTTCTAATATAAAGTACTTACCAGATAAGGTGGAGCTACAGGAGTTCATCATCACCAAGCCATTATTATATGAAATGTTAAAGGGACTTATATGAGAAAAGGATCAAAACTATGAACATTAAAATCACAACAAATTCACAGCTATCAACAACAGAATCTATAGAACAAAAGCAAAAACTAAGCAAACAACCAGAAGAGGAACAGAATCATAGGTAATTGGGGTCATGTAGAGGGTTATCAGCTGGAAGGGTGAAAGGGGAGAAGAGGGGAAAAGTTTCAAGGATTAAGAAGCATAATTGGTAGGAACAAAATAGACAGGAGGATGTTAAGAACAGTATAGGAAAGGGAAAAGCTGAAAAACTTATACTGGCATGCATGACCCATGGACATGAACTAAGGTGGATGGGATTGCAGGAGGGAAGTGGGGTAACTGGGCAGAGAGGAGCAAAAGGAAAGGAAATTGGGACAACTGTAACAGCATATTCAATGAAATATTTTAAAAAGAAAAAAAAAAGCAATAGGCTTACTACGATGCAATTGATTGGGTATTATTTATAGTATTTATTATAATTATCCAAAAATTATAGTTAAAGCAGAGCAGTCAATTAAACTACTCTTTGGAATGATATCAGCTTATATAAATTCATTCAAGCAGAATCAGTGTTTAATGGCAAATACTGATTTCATTTGCCTGATATTCCATTTTAAAGTATAATTTTAGATTAAACCATGGATCATCATAATCAAAGAACACTTTATCAGCAATTGTATTGAACTAAAACAGAAAAATTTCAAAGCAAATAATGATTCAATTGCAAAAATACCTCAGAACAACATAGCATGTTCATTATTTTTTATAATTCAAAAATGACAAAAGACACCAGGATTAAACTCTCCAAGCTTTTGTGCAGATTCTAACTTATCAATCAAATGCTCCCTTTTGGAATATGTTGCCTTTGATCATTTAAAAAAGTTGACATTTCTGTGGTTAATATTAGCCCCTCATTTAAAAAATCTCTCCCCCTAACTGCCTGTATATTTTAGTATTTTTAAAACATTAAAAAAAAAATGTTCTTCTGATAGATTTGGACTGTTTACTTGCCTGCTTATAAACCAGCAAACTTTAAGAGTCAGAAAAAAAGTTTCTTCTTTTTAAATTTCAAACCAAAAAATAGGCTTGACATTTAAATTTATTAATAGCTTCTATTATGTATTTACCAATACTGATTTAAAATTTTTTTGGAAATACAAGAAGAAAAACATGGTCAAATAATCAGAGATATACAAGAAAACTCATTACTTAATTGCTTTTCAAGAACAATACCCCAATATAAAAAACATCTGTTTAACATCTGCCTGAAGTTGCTGACCCTTATTTACTTTGTTTCTTTAGTATTTCAATCTTCAAAAGCTTTCTTTTTGTTGATAGATTAAAAATATTTTTAAGAGAGAACATAAGCAATGATATTTAACTAATGTTAAAGTGAAATAGTATAATATCAAATTCTATTTCATTAAAAAGTGAAAGATTGCTTTTTCAATATTAGTATTAATGACTAAAGTGATTTTTTAATATTTCAGAAATAAATTTCAAGTTTAAACTGTTTAGCCAAAAATCCATTTGTGAAACTTTCTCCTTGCAATAAATCTGAATAAAGGGATTATAACTTAGATTAAGTAAAATTTATATTAAATAATATTTAGATTAAATACAATTACATAAAATTCAGATCTTTTATGTCATACATCACTTAACTGCCCTTGCAAGTGCTTGTTGTATGAACTTTTTTTTTTTTAAGATTTTATTTATTATTTCCAGAGAGAGGCAGAGAGGGAGAGAAACATCAGTGTGTGGTTGCCTTTCACTGGCCTCCAGCTACAGACCTGGGTGGAGACCTGGCTTGCAACCTGGTTATGTGACCTGGCTGGGGAATCAAACCAGCGACCTTTGGGTTTGCAGGCTGGCGCCTTATCCACTGAGCTATGAGCCAGGGAGTCTGAACTATTTTCTTTGGCGTTGGGGGCGGGAAGAGAGTTGCAGTGGTTATTTTCTTGACTCAAAGTGTAAAATAGGAAAACTTCATTAGTTTCTTTACTCAAATTTATGCAGTGGCCTATAATGCTCCTTCAAAAGCCAGTTAACAATTAGCTGAGCTAAATTTTTGCCGTGTGTTTCCAAAAGAGAGTACTTGTGAAAGAGGTGAATACAACAGCTGGGCATAGTGGTGGAACCTTCAAACAATTCCAACTGTACAAAATTGAGGTGAACATTGACTTACCACCCCTTGCTATGCTCAGATGTCATTCATTAGTCAGGAATATTCTAGAGGGCACCACAGCACTGTACAGGAAAGGTGTTATTCCATTCTAATTTTGGATTTTCCGATTTAAATGGTATCTTACTTGAATCTATCCCCCTTCAAATCAGGAAGGTTTTTAATTTATGTTAAAAAATGTTAATGGTGAAGCAGCAAAGCCAATTGTCCAATTTTATCCCTCCCTATGAAAGACAATTATTCACAGCTAGAGTCTATTGGTAAGTTTTTAATTGTTTTTCAACTTTGAGTCACTCAGAGAGTCTCCTGGTTGCCCCATGCAGAATAATCATTGAAGTGCTTGTCAAAATATTTTCAGGGCCCTGGCTGATAGCACAGTGGATAAGGCACCAGCCTGCGAACCCAAAGGTTGTTGGTTCAATTCTCAGTCAGGGCAGATAACCAGGTTGCAAGCAAGGTCTCCAGCCAGGTCCTTAGCTGGAGGCAGGTGAAAGGCAATTGTACATTGATGTTCCTTTCCCTCTTTCCCTTCCCCTCTCACTAAAAATAATACATAAAATCTCTAAAAAAAAAAACAAACAAACAAAACAAAACAGAACACAATAGTTAAAAAAAAAAGAGTTAACTTACACATACTTAGAATTTCCAAATACATTTTATCATTAAAAAGACACATTATCTAAATCCCTGTGTAAGTAACTTAATTCCTTAGAATTCTCACAGTTCATGGGGAAGAAATATAAAGGAGAAAATGTATAACTAATTTGTGAAAGTTTTCATTTTAAATCATAATACACTAAAGAAATAAATGGAAGTCATTTAGGGAAGATTATATTAAAAAAGAAAAAAAAAAACCCTTCATGATTGCCCAAAGAAAGGAGTGTAAATGTTGGAATTTATCTCTACATCTTCCACAGAAATTCTGACTTTGTTTAGTACACTTTCTTGTGGTCCTGCTATAAAATAGAGAGATGGGACTATGTGAAGGTAAGCACACCAGGAATAGTTTGGTGAAGATTGTTAGATCCCAATAACTACTAATGGGTGCATTCTGAAGACTTAACAAAACAAACCAATTTTCATTTTAGAATTTAAAAATATACATATAAGACTATAACCTCAACTTAAGGTAAAATAATCTTAAAACACCTCTTAGTATTTGAGGAAAGAAGAATCAAAATGATCTTCTAGAGTTAAACTTAAGATAAAAGCCTTCTTTTCATAAAGAAAGATTTTCCCCTTAAGATATACTATTCAGAATTGATTACCTTCCTTCACAGGCTGCCATAATCGGTATGATCTACAATCATGCCAAGGGCTTCATTCTTCTCGCTGATGATCAACTTTTCCTTTGGGGAGCTGATTTCAATGAGTCGTTATATTTTGAGGTGCTGTCATAGACTTACTGGAAGGAACTAGAAATGTTAGCTTCTTGTGTCTGCAATTCCAGCAGGGATTCCAGGTCTAAACATTAGGTCTAACCTAATAATATAACTTTTAGAAATTTTTAGAACTGTATGGAGAAATGAAATAGAATTACCTCAATTAAATATTTATGAGCAAGCTATAGAACTTCAGAACAGTGCTTTCTATATTCACCCTTACTTAACTTCTTGTCAATGTGAATATTTATTTATCATTGTAAAGAGTGAATCAAGTATGTGACTAGCATGTACAATTCAAATGCAGTGCCATTGTTTTTATTGTTAATACTTCTTTGAGCAGAAATAGAGTAAATCCCCTGGTAGCATAACAGGATCAGTCTAATTTGTAGAACAACAGTATCCGTTAATAGGAAGATGTGAAATTTATAAATTTAAAGTGAATCAATATTCCCTAGGATAAATGAACCTACAAAAGTCACACACTAGGTACATCTAATCTACACAGGAAAGGTATTATCTCACTAGGAGTAACACATTAATTACTGGGCATGGTGCCTAACACATGACATACAAATCTTTACTGTATCATCATCTAGAGGGATATTTGATTTTTGAGTTATGAAGATCTAAAAATAAGTGACTTAAAAATACATGAACTTTTTTCTCATGTAAAACGGAGTTCTGAGGTAGGCTGTTGAGGGCTGGCATATTAACTTCTGTATTTTCAGTATCTTAGAATACTTCTATTTTCTGCTTTGCTATTCTTAGCAGAGGTTTGCTACTTGGAACCACCTTATTCTCACAATGTGGCTGCCATGATCCTACCTACTACATAGAGGTAGAGGAAAGAAAAATTCTAGTTGTGAGAAATGGTAAAGGCCAGCTAAATCCATGAAAACAAAACAAAACAAACAAAACCCTTTTCCAGAGTCCAAACCAACACAGTTCCATGCCTTCCCTTTTTTTTAAGATCAGGTGAAAAATGTATTTATTTAAACCAAATGCTTTGCCAAATCTACCAAAAATGGAGTTAGGAGTAAAGGGGAGATTGGATGTGGATGGACAACTAGCTGTCTTTCCCAATGTTATTATTATTATGATTATAATTATTGGGAGGTCCATGAGTAAATAAGTCCATTTTTAGCGGTCTGCTTCTCTGTGTGACTATATTTTCCTTTCAGCAGTGTGTTGGCATAAACTCATACTGGCTTTCAGGAGCCAGCTGATAAAATATTTCAAGAATTTTGCATGTTGATAATCAAACACAGCTATTATTAAAAATCAAATAATATCAACATAATTACATTATATAAGAAACACAGATGACAAAGATTTTAAACAGATAAATTCTTAATTATTTTCATATAAATTACAATAGTTTGTTTCCCTAAGGTTACGCACATCCATCGTATCTGTATGGTGAAAATACTACATACTGGAAATCTATATAATGGCATGTTATTGTGCATCTCTTCCCAATTCTGCATTTAGTGGCATCACATTTGGTAGCTTAAAACTGATCAAAGGGGTGAATATTCTACATCATAGAAGTTGACTATTACTAAAATGTGGCCTCTTTACCTGTGAAATTGATTTTAAATATTTATTAACACACTTCTGCCTTGTATTATATATTTTTACTGGTTTGCTACATTAATGCTCATCAGTATAGAAGTCAGGGTAGGAACAAATGTAATGTTTCACTAGCATAATCACATCCCAAAGGTTAACCAGTGAACACATTAGAACAGGGAAGGAATTCTTCTTTCTCTATTCACCCCTGGCAAGAGCTCCCACAGGACCACCAGCAAAGCCAGCCATATATTTCAGCTCTGAGCTAGGGAAAAGAATTGTGTGTGTGTGTGTGTGTGTGTGTGTGTGTGTGTGTAACCAATCTCTTGGAGCTTTAGGCAAGGAAAGGGACTGCTACGTATTTCCCCCAAAGGGAAATTAGCCCCCAAAGGCTAATGAGTTATTTATGTCCTCTTGAGCTTAGAACACTCATCACAAAAGAAAAGAAGCTCTTTATTAAAAAAGAGGTCCAACTTGCTGATTGTCACTCTGGACAATCAAAGCAAAATGAGACATCTTGGGTAAATAAAGATGCAATGTAGCCCTGGCTGGTTAGAGTATCATCTTGATACTCCAAGGTTGTGGTTTCGATCACCAGTCAGGGTACAACCAATGAATACATAAATAAGTGACATAAGCTGATGTCTCTCACTCTCCCATCAATAAATTAAAAAAAAAATTAACAGGTGCAATGTTAAGCAGAAAATCACAGTGGAACTAATAGTGGGGCTAATTTGAAAGGATTATTTACAACTCCTTTTCTGTATCTAGTGTTTATATTGATTGACCTTATTAAATTAAAGCTAATTTTTTTTCATGTTAAGTGCTTTTTCTTTAGCTGTCTACAGTTGTGTGTAAAGCACTGTTCTAGTGTCTTGCAGTATAAGGTGGTGTCAGAGAGAAGCACAGGAGAAAGTACTTTGGCAGCTTACCCCTTCCACAATGCTCTTGAGAAGCAGTCCTGATGATATGACCTCTATGAATGAGAATTCGGCAACATTTATTAAAATTCCAAATGTATATAACTTTTGTCCTAATAATTCCACTTTTTAAACTATATTCTACAGATATACTTGTATGTATGCAAAATGTTATAGGCTTAAATTTACTTGTAATATTTTTGCATAATAGAAGGTGGTTAGAATCAACTCAGAATAGTGAGTGGCTCCATAAATTATGACATTTTTATAGTGGATTGTTGTGTATCTGTTGAAAATAGAAAGTCAGAGCATATGCATAAATTTTGTGCAAAATAAGAGAAAATAAAAAGCCAAAATTTGTATCTTTTTGAATATGCATAACTCTGGAAAGACCCATAAAACCTAAGAATAGAGATTTCTACATGGAATTAAGGGAGGTTCTGGCTAAATGAGAGACCAAGTTGGAAGGAAACATGTTTAGTTACTTTTTAAAAAAGACCTTATTTATTTCTTTTTAGAGAGAGGGGAAGGGAGGGAGAAAGAGAGGGAGAGAAACATCAATGTGTGTTTGCCTCCCTGGGTGTCCCCAACTGGAGACCTGGCTCACAACCCAGGCACATGCCGGGACTGGGAATCAAATTGGTGACACTTTGCGGACCAGCACTCAATCACCGAGCCACACCAGCCAGGACTACTTTTGAACCTTTATAATTATTCATTTCTCTGAGCCATGTGAACATATTATCTAATTTAAAAGTCTTTAAAATATTTTAAACCTGTATGCATAACTTACAATGCTTGAAGAGGAAGAAACTTGCTGTCCGTCAGCACAGTTAGCCTGATGTGATGAGTCCCAGCCGTGAGCTGAAGGGACCCCGTGTAGGATGTGCTGCTGTGGGGGAATCAGCCTGGGAGAATGAAGCCCTAAGGAACTAACAAGCGCAAAGAAGAACCAAGGTCCCAACCTTTCTGTTGTCCACACTTAATCTCCGAAGAGAAAGGTACTGCCGCTTCCATGAATTCTGCTGGATTTCATGGTGGCAAGTGTCCAGGTAAAAGATAAACCTAGATCTATTGTGCTAATATCGAACAATCTCCAGACATACTAAGTGAAAAAAATCAAGATGCAGAACAGTGTATACATGTTCCATTTGTATTAAAATATTTATAGCATATATTCATTTATCCATGCATAGAATATTCATGCAGGACTAGCAAAAAAAATGATAATATTTGAGGGAAGATGCTGGTGAAGATGAAACCTTACTATTTTAAATCATATAAATGTGTTATTTCAAGTTTATAAACCTGCTTAATTAAAAAACAAATTCTTCCACTGGTGAGTAGATACCTCCTTTAGTTATTGATTATACAATATTTTTCATAAACTTCATATAATATCTAACATGAGTAGTGCATTATGTAACTGATATAGTTGCTTAGGTTCAACTCCTGGCTCTGCCATTTCTTTTAGCTTTATGATTTTAGGCAAGTTGTTTACTCTCTCTTTTTTTTTTAAGATTTTATTTATTATTTTTAGAGAGGCGGGGGAGAGAGAGAGGCAGAGAAGGAGAGAAAAATCAATGTATGATTGTCTTTCACCTGCCTCCAGCCGCGGACCTGGCTGGAGACCTGGCTTGCAACCTGGTTATGTGCCCTGGCTGGGAATTGAACCATTGGCCTTTGGGTTTGCAGGCTGGCGCCCTGTCCACTGAGCCACCAGCTAGGGCCTGTTTATTTTCTGTATAGCTTAGTTTTGCTCCTAATTAATGGCCAAAGTTAAAAGGTTGTTTTGAGGGTTAAATAAGATAATTGACATAAAATAATTTACCAGAAACTGACATGTTGAAAAGATAGTAAATAATAGCTTATGTTAAGATTTAAACCTTGCTGATCATTTTCCATTCCTATATTTCAAACACATTGAGGTACTTGCATTCTAAAAACTAATCACTAATTAAACAGAACAGAAAGTCCTAATATATTACCATAAGATACCGCTATTTGACAATCATTCCTTCCTTCACTCTCAAAATATTTGTTTCTCAGGCATATTTTGAAAGTAGTGCCGAAACCATGCTCATCTATCAGAATAAGGTGATCAGTATTGTTGCTTTATGGAAATGTTTGGTCCACAGACCAGACACCATCTGATAAGTACCCGCACAGAAAAATCACATCTTACAGCTTGTCAAATATTTTATCTATGAGTATTGGGAAGTGTATCCTCTGGGCCTAAATACATAAATAAATAAATAAAATATGCACTTTGTTTATGAAATCATATTGCTACTTAATTTAAAATTACAAGTTAATGAAATACTTTGGCAATACTCAGAGAAGGTTTGGCTTCTAAAGAATTCTAATTTATTCTTTCATGATGCGAAATACAACTAATTATCAAACTGATCAAACAATAGGCTTCATTGAGCACCATCATTTCTCCCTGGAAGACGGATTGACATTTGAGACCAAATTCTAACAGAATCTTTAGCTTGCAAAGTACTACATCTTCTGAATCTAGGGAGCTGGGTGATTGCTAGCCACAGGTCTACTTCTCCATGAAGAAGATGCTCTGGCTTTCCTTGACTCTCCATCAGAGCTGGAGACCAATAAATTAATTTTAATTGTTGGGTTTCTGCCGTTATTTCACCATTTGGCTTTATTTTTTTTAATTACTTCTTTTGTACATGTTAATGATATTTATTTTGTTCCAGGTCAGACATGCTAATATCCTCAGGTATTTCCTGTTATTACTCTGAACATTTAGATAGATGTTCAAATAACCTAAATATTTCTTAGGTATCTGTACTAGTATTTTATTGCTGCATCACAAATTCCCGCACACCAAGTGGCTGAAAACCACATGAATGTACTATCTCAGTTTCTGTGCGGCTGGGACCAGGTGAGGAAGAGTTTTCGCTCAGATTCTCACGAGCCGAAATCCAGGTGGCTGGTGGCACTAGGGTCCCTCCAAGGTTCAGAAGGCTCCTTTTCCAAGCTCGCCAGCCTGTAGAACCTGGTTCCTTGTGCTTATTGGACTACAGTCCAGACCCTAATGGCTGCCCACCATTCCCTGCATGTGGCTCTTTCCACAAGACACAAGTTTGTTCCTTCAAGGTCAGCAGGAGCTTGGCACAGTTTACCCCGCTGTCACAACAGAAGTCTGCAATCTAAACAACGACCTGGCAGCGCTGTGTGCTCGCTGCTTCTGCTCACACTCAAAGGGTGGAGATTATACAGAAACTGCATAGCATTGTAAATACTATGCACCAAGGGGTAGGAACCGTGGAACAATTTTAGAACGCTACTTGCCCTATTGTCTGTTGATTGGTTATTATGAGGGTAAGAGGTGCAGAGAGATGGATTGACTTGAGCTATGGATGCAGCAAAGCACAATTATCGATTTAGATTCTGGTGCGTTCAGCTGTTTTTGCCCCCAAGGTTTTTCCTACAGCAATTTTGCCCTTCCCTAGCTGTAAAAGATGACTTTAAACTTGGGTTTGAATAATTAGGCTTGAGGGATGATATGAATTCACATGGGGGATAAAATAATGCTGAAAGGTTCTAGTATGCTACTTTTTGAGGAAAAATGTAGCTCAGAGTCTACATAACTTCTTTTTATCATAATTCAGAATAACCAATCATGGTAATTGCAAGAAATAATAACAGTCATTAGCTGAATGTCTATTATATGAGGGGCTCTACATATATTATTTCTTCCAATCCTCCCTATGAAAGAATTAAAGCTCAATTAATATTAATGATGAATAATGTTAAAATGGTAAACATTAATTAATATCAATTTATTAAAAACTATAGCTAGTAAGTCTCAGAGCAGGGTTCAAACCTAGATCCGTTTGAGTTTGGAGACTATATTCTCTAAACTTTACACAGTTATTAATACTATGACCCTGATAAATTCCCATTTATCAATTCATCCACGAACGTTTATTGAGGGGCTACTATGTGCTGACACTGTGCTAACCACCAGGAATTAATGACAAATAAGATAGAGATAGTCTCCACCTTCCAGAATAAGACCTCAAATTTCTAGCAGTGTCTGAGATCACAACTTTTCCTTATATCAACCAAAGGCTTATATATATATATATCATTGGTATTATGAATACTAATTAGTAATATTAGTGTTACTACATTATGTTATATATAATAAATAGGCTTGGGTTTCTAATATAATTACAGTGAATTCGCTTTTTAGAACTATAATAGAATACTATAACAATTTTTCTTGCAGTTTCTATTAGAAAAAGAATAAGAAATTGTGTGTATGTTTGCATGTGTAAGTGTGTGTGTGTACATGCCTGCTTTAGCTTAAGTAAAGCAACTTACTTGGTGAAAAATTATTATTAACCACCAAAGAATTAAAAATTAGTAAGCCTTGAAGTATAAATTTGGATTGTCTTTATGAAGTGCGTGTCCTTTGGTTGAACCAGGGTTACCCAGTCGCTGGACTGAGTTGCACTTTGGGCATGAACAGGGAGGGACACAAAACACACAAACAAATCAATAGGTAAATAAGTAGGTGGCAGTGAAAACAAGAGGAAGATGGAGAGAGGAAGAGAGAGAGAGAAGAGAGGGAGAGAGAAGCAGAGATACATTTAACTTCAAAGAAGTTATACAGAATTTTGAAAACATAAAATCTAGAAAAAATTTAATATATATGTACATGTAGTCTTTACTTAACGGTTTATATTTTGTATTATGTAAGGGGAGAAAAATCAAGTGTCAATGACAAAGAAACAACTATCGCCACCTAATGGGGGCAATGCAAATTGCAGTAAGTTCTTATTTTAATAAGAATTTAACACCAGCAAAATTCAAAGGGAACCAACTGTATGGGAAAACATATTTGCCAATGATACCTCAGACAAGGGTTTGATATCCAAAATATATAAAGAACTAATGCAACTCAACACCAGGGAGACAGACAGCCCGATTAAAAAATACACAAAGGACCTGAACAGACAACTCACTGAGGGAGACATACAAAGGGTCCAAAGGCATATGAAAGAATGCTCAACATCACTAGCCATCAGAGAGATGCAAATTAAAACCACAATAAGATACCACCTCACACCTGTCAGAATGGCAATCATCAACAAATCAACAAACAAGTGTTGGTGAGGATGTAGGAACCCTGGTGCACTGTTGGTGGGAATGCAGGCTGATGCAGCCACTTTGGAAAACAGTATGGAGTTTCCTCAAAAAACTAAAAATGGAACTGCCTTTTGATCCAGCAATTCCACTTCTAGGACTATACCTGAAAAACCCTGAAACACCAATCCATAAGAACCTATGTACCCCTATGTTCATAGCAACACTATTTACAATAGCCAAGTGCTGAGAACAGCCTAAGTGCCCATCAGTGGATGATTGGATCAAAAAACTTTGGTACATTTACACAATGGAATACTACACAGCAGAAAGAAAGAAGGAACTCCTACCCTTTGCAACAACATGGATGGAACTGGAGAGTATTATGCTTAGTGAAATAAGCCAGTCAGTGAAGGACAAATACCATATGATCTCACCCATTATAGGACAATAATGAACAAAACAAACAACAATCAAAACAGAACCAGATACATGAATACAGTGAATAGACCTTCAGTGGGCAGGGGGAGGGGAGAGGGGGAGGAAGCGGCAAAGAAGGGGAGCAGTTTAGTCAAGAACCTAGTATGGAAGAACCATGTACATGGACAACAAGTGGGATTGACTTTGCGGGGGAGTGGGTGGGTGGAGAAGGGGACAGAGGGGAGTAAAAAGGGAATGGATGTAATACAACAACAACAAAATTAAATAAAAAGAATTTAAGAACTTATTTAATAAGAAAAATAAGCATTTACATTTATAGTGCATTGGACTATAAAAATGGTATCAATTCAATATGCAAGTAACATTAAAATTAGAAGATTGGCAATAATAAATATGCAAACATATATTCATACCCCTAATACAATATTACATAATTATAGAGTTGGAAAAACTTTATGTCTCATATTAACACTGGACATTAATAACAGTTCTGATGATGTTTTCATGATGTTACTTCTATTGTAGCAAAAGCATAACATAGCATGAGAAAATTATTTTTATGACCTCATCTAGTTTGTTCAATTACACTGGGAAAATTTACTAAATGCACAAAATTAGAGTTTACCAAAAAGTAGAACCTAAATATTTGATGGTGGCTTTCTAATCATTTTTTGTTCATGTGTTTAAATGTTCCGTGAATTTTATCTTCTCTTGAAAAATATATTTGAAATGCTTATTTAATACTAAATTTTACTGTATCATTTAAGATGAATTACTATAGTGTCAAAGTTAGGTGATCAGTCAGTATAATGACTTAGTGGGGATGCAGTCATCGTTAATGTTGTGGATGTGCTCTCTGAAGAGACAGCACAGGTAGCTGCTTACCTAGGGGATTTTTAGGTCGCCCAAGTTGTTATGTGGTCGTATTGCCGAATGCAACGATGCAAGACTGTCAGGTCATTTCTGAGGTACAGAGGAAGTGGCTGTTTAAGATGTTGCCTGTATAATGCCTTTGTTCACGTGTTTGCATGTGTTGTGTGTTGTAGACATGGGTGCTCCCTGAAAGAAGAAAACTTGGGTGTGTTGTCAGAAAAGAAAGCTGGTCCTGACTGGGACACTGAAGGGGTAGGATGAGTGTAAAGGAAGTGCCCAGTGTGGGAGACACCCCATCTCTGACACTGAACTCCTGGGGGGATCCAAGTGAAAGGGAAAATCTGAGGGCAACGTTAAGAGGGTAGAGACTATTTACCGACTATGCTATGTTGAAGGTAAATGGTTAGGATTTGGAGTCAAATGATCTCCATACTGCAAATGAAAAAGAGGCTCTGTAATAAACCTCGTAAGTCTATTGACCAAGAGTAACCTTATAGAGTGATCTTATATATTCCTAACTAGGCAGGTCATGGTGGGTAGTCACACCCCAGGCCTATCATTGTAGTAAAAGGTTTATCTCTGCCTTAAGCAAGCCCTGTCCGTGTTCTTGCACATCTAGGCTAACAAACCTTTGAAATGCCTTTTTTCAGACCCCTTGGAGGTATAGTCACCCTCAAAGCAGCCAATAATCTTGTTAACTACCCTATAAACCAGTGATACAGATTTTCCTGCCTTGCCTTCTTCCAGCTCCATGTAACCTTCCTCACATTACCTGCTCAATTCCAAATGTGTTAAGGAAACTGCGAACTTGTTATTTGAGATCTTGCTTCCTGGCTTATTAACAGTTTGGCTCGAATAAACTCAAAAATTCTCTACAGGTTCAGATGTTCTTATGTTGACAATGTGTTGGCTCTATCATTTTAATGAGGTTACTAATTAATCTTATAAGCCTTGGTTTATTTATAAAATTGATATAAAATATTTCTATAAAGCCATGTACAATTGATAGCTTATGTCGTAGCCAATACTTTCCCTCAGTTGTTATGGGTTAAAATCTAATTAGACTATATGTTGCTATAATTAACCTTAGCTAATTATATCCCACTGACTTAAGTGGGGCAATAACTAAAAAAAAATATGAGGTCATAGAGAGAGGTTTTAATTATTTTAAGGGTAGAAACTTGAGTGTGCTTAAATGCTGATGACAAAAATGCTTAAGAGAAGAAGATACTGCCATTAGCTAAGGCTAATTATAGCAACATATAGTCTAATTAGAGCTTAACCCATAGGAACTAAGGGAACATATTGGCTTCTATGTGAGTTATCAATTGTACATGATTTATACAAATATTTTTGTATACAATCCATTTGATAAATAAAAAAGTCAACACTAATTTCCGAGAATAACTTATCTGATATATGACCAGCTAGGAAGCCATTCACATTTATAGTTTTATTCTTTTTTTTTTTTTAAGATTTTATTTCATTATTTTTTAGAAAGAGGGGAAGGGAGAGAGACAGAGAGGGAGAAAGACATCAATGTATGGTTGCATTTCACCTGCCTCCAGCCACAGACCTGACTGGAGACCTAGCTTGCAACCTGGTTATGTGCCCTGGCTGGGGAATCGAACCTGCAACCTTTGGGTTCGCAGGCCGGCACATTAACCACTGTGCTACCAGCCAGGGCTTATAGTTTTATTGTTTAAACCAAATGTGTATCTGTAGGAGAGACCATTAGACCATTAGTGTTGACTAAATACCCTCAACATTTGCTTTCAGCTGGGGTGGATCCATGCGACCAGGTCTTTTGCAAGTAGATTGTAAGAAGTGGCATGAATTCTTCCAGACAAAAGAAGTAAAAAGCCACTGTCGTTCTGGTATTTTTCTCCTCCCCTGTCACAGAAACGTTGTTTTCCCAATGATACAATACAGCTAATATAACATGATGTATATAATATGTAATTATGCATTTTATATAACTTATAATAATAGCTCACCACTGAACAATGTGGGTTTGAACTGCACTGGTCCAATTCTATGCAGATTTTTTATCAGCTGATCTGTGCAGTTTAATTGACCCACTTATTTCAAACCTGGGTTTTTCAAGAATCAGCTGGTACTTGGGAATCTGCCTATGTGGAGGGCCTATTTAAGTACACCCAGATTTTCTACTGTGGATTGCAGAAGTGGGGGGTCCCTACCTTCAATGTTGTTCAAGGGTCAACCGTATATCTAATATATATATGTAATTTATACAATATATAACAATATAATTCCATAACAAGAAGAATGACTATCGAATTGGCATTGGACTGTGACTGTGACTTAAGAGAGAAATAAATCTTTACTGTAAGTCCTGGAGATGTTGAAATTTGTTGGCACTAAGTGATAATTACACTGATAGTGCAATGTATTAGGGTCAGAAAAGAATTCAGCAAATATTTTATAATCACTTGTCTGCAACCTAATGAATAAAAGACATTTTAAAAATGGGAAAAGAATTTTTATTAGGATTAATAGGTAGTAGAGATCTTAGCATTGATTGGAGAAAATGAAAACCTAATGATGCCCATGATCAAAATGTATTTGGAGTATTTGTTCAGGGAATTATGAGCTTTTCCATGGCTGAAAGACATCTGAGCTTACAACTTATTTTTCATTGATGATAGTTTATCAATTTTTCCCTTTCCCAGGTCTGAAAAGCAACATTTAGCAAATACAAATGTAGGCTGGTGGACTGGCCACCCAGAACCCTGCCAAACAGGTCCGTATTCTGCCACCTAGTCTGGGTTAGGGGTCTGCATTACTTAAGAAAGGGGACACTGTCAACAGGACTTCGAGTTATCTGGCCTCCGTGATGAGAATCTTTTACTTCATTTCTGATTTGGTTCCCTATCAACTTTTCTTCTTCCCGGGCTGCAATAACAAATTATCATAGACTGGGTGAGTTTATGAGAGACTGGGTGACTTAACCAGCAACGTTACTTCTCACGGTTCTGGAGGCTGAGAGTTCGAGATCAAGAGACATGCAGATTGAGCTCTTACGAAGACCCTCTTTCCTGGTTTTCCGATGGCTGTTTTCTCCCTGTATCCACACAGGGGAGAGAGAAAGCTCTTTTTACAAAGGTAATAATTCCATCGTGGGGGCCTTAGCTTCAGGACCTCACCTAAACCTAACTACCTTCCTGAGCCCCACCTCATAATACAGTCGCATTGGAGCTTAGATTTCCACATGTGAATTTTGGGGGGACATAAACATGCTGTCTGTAACACAAGTTCAGTTAGATTTGTTTCTGCACTTATGTTCTTCTCTCTGCTGGGTTCATGTTATCTCTTTGGATCCAGTTCTATTTTGGTGACATTGGTAGTTTTTACTCAATATGCCAATGTTGCTAATTATGCTTGGGAACTCGAGCACCACAGTTTCACATTTCAGGTTGTGAGGTTCTTGCTCATGTATAAATGATATGTATTTCTCCATATCCTATATTTAAGTTTTCTTCAAAAAGCATTAAATCTGGCAATTTAGAATATCTTGGATATTCTTATTTTTCCCTTTTTATCTAGCATGAATTATAGTAATAGATTCTTTACAAATGAATAATTTTTACATTCATTCCTAGAATACATTTTATGTAATGTATATTATTTGTAATAAGGTAATGCATTACTTCATATATTTGATTTAGTATTTGAGGTTGGCCTGCATCTTTCCATTTCTGGTACTATTTTTGTTGGGATTTGAAGTACATGTTCCAATGGCTTTTATGATCTAAAAGATTTTATTCTTTTTCTGTGCTTGCAAACAACTATAGCAATATTAATGTAACTAAATTAATCTCATTCTTTTTCTCATATACAGATAATCATTAACAGTATAAATGTTTCTCTAATTGTGGACTTTTAACAGAGGTTGTGATTTTTGCTAGAGTTTTAAATTATTTTTTATATTTTTAAATTACTTCTTTCTCTATTTTTTCTCTTTGTAGTCTTCTACCATAAATGGATAGATGATAGATATAACTATGTTAAAGAAAGAATTCTATGTTTTTAAATGCTGTGAAACATTGTCCATTGGAAGAGAAGTTAGAAAGTCTAATCACATAATCATACATTTGTCTATGTATAAAGATGAGCAGAAAAATGCTTCTTAAAAAATAATAGTTTTCTTTTATTGAGAAGTGTGTCCTGATTATTTCGGTTTTTTATTGCTGTAACTCAAACATTCCAATGTTGTTTTCTTATCAACCTTATAAATATGTCTTTAAAGTTTTAAAAATCAGAATCTTGAACTCTTCTGTTTAAACTTAGACTCCATTATGAGAATAATTGACCTATTCTTCTAAATTTTAACTTTATCTCAGTTCAAATCACACAGGATATTTAAAGGAATAACCCAGAGATTTTCATAGGGATGCTGTTGATGATAAAGTTTACCATATCACATCACAGTGGCTTTATGATTAACTATAGAAAATTTCTTCCATATGTTAGTGACTGAAAAACTGCAATTTTTTCTAAGAAATTAACGTGTTTTTATACACAGAATATATTTTAAATAATCTTACTTTCCTATTTGGCCTCTAGAAATATTAGAGCTAAACTTTGAAATAGCTTCAGGAATTGTATGTCATCCAAGTATTAGTTTTGTATGGATGTCTTGTTTTCAGTTAAATTTTTTTCTTGGTTTATTTAGATTTTTACTTTTTGTTTTAGGTTATAAGTGAGAGAAACCTAATTTGGTTCCAACTGACATGCATTCCACCTAAACTAGTTTAATTAAAGGACAGAATTTATTATAAGGTACTTGGGTTTTTTTGTCTGTTTCTTCTTTTTCTTCTTTAATAGAGCCCAATGAAGAGAATTCCACTGGACCTCAAGAATTAACTAGAATGGTAGGATTTTGCTACCTTGTTAAATCTCTACTTTTCTTTGCATAATTACTTTACCTTTTTTTTTTTTTTTTTTTACTTAGAGCATTGACTCCACATATGGTATATAGAACACAGTCAATATGAACTACAGAAAAGGATATACTCAGAATTGATGTAATTCAAAGAATCCATGTTGTTATTCAATAGGCGTGTGGAATTATATGTTTAATTTAGAGCTTGTTAAGTATGCATATTTTTTAAAACTTAAAGAATAAAAATAAAAGTAAGGATCATCATCAATCTAAAAGAATCAAGGAATAAAGAAAAATAATTAGGAAAGGAACAACAACATCATTATAATACACAATAATATGATATTAATACATTTACCATAAGGGACCACAACAAATACAAACAAATGCAATAACAAGATAAAAGATAAAAATTCTCAATGTGTTTGAACTATAATATTCAGCTATATCTTGTTTATGAGAGATACACTAATAACAGTGTTACAAAAATTATTATAAAAATAGATTTTAAATTAAATACATTATTATGGAAAATACATGATAAAATGAGGATATTATGATTTTGATAACATATGAGCCTAAAACACACAACTTTAATATCATGAAGCAAAAATTATAAGTAGAAATTTATAGATATGCCATCATAAAGATTGTATATCTAAATTACAATTTTGCTTAATATAATTTTTAAAAGTTAGTTGCTTGAGCAAAGAAAAATATATTACCATTATAGAGGATTTGAGTAATACAAATTATAAGCTTGAAATAATAGCTACTCATGAATGTGTATAAAATAATTAGAGAGCACATTCTTTAACATAATATCTTTTTAAAAATGAATATACACTGGTCATAAAGTTTTCACAAAAAAATTACAAAATCAGAAGTAAGTAACAACAAAATTAGAAATGAATAGCAAAAGCCTATACATTTGGAGATTTTAAGTTGCATGTTGATATTATTTATTGGTGAAAGAAGAAATAGTCAATTACCTATATATCATCATGGATGCCTGGTAGATACATTATCAAATTATAAAATTGCACTGGCAACCATAACAGGCATGAGAATAATGTAAAGCATCTTCAGGTTAGTGGATGCTTTTTGGAAATCAGGAAAAGGAACATCTATAGTTAGAGTTATAGCTGAATCTACAACAACATTTTTTTTAATGAAAGATCTGAAGTAACAGTGGTGAATTGTTAACTTATCTTAAATCTGGCTGTTGGATGCTGGGCTTTTTAAAATCTTTTTTTTAAGATTTTATTTTTTATTTTTAGAGAGGGGGAAGGGAGGGAGGCAGAGAGGGAGAGAAACATCAGTGTATGGTTGCCTTTCACCTGCCTCCAGCTATGGATCTGGCTGGATATCTGGCTTGCAACCTGGTTATGTTCCCTGGCTGGGTGGGAATCAAACCAGTGACCTTTGGGTTCACAGGCTGGTGCCTATCCACTGAGCCACCAGCCAGGACAAAATCTTTTTTAAATATATAAGATATGTTGCAGTTAAAATAAAAGAATGTATTTTAAGAAATAAATCAGCAAAGTAGAAAACAGTGTCCTTCTAGTCTGGGGAAACTGTTTCCATCCTGGTTTTTCCACTTGGGAGTGAGAGGTTCAGAAAAATCACATAGTTACATTGGGCCCCACATCCCACATCACAGAATTACCCTGATCATAACACAAGACTTCTATCTTTCCCCCTAAATTAGAACTGTCATGTAATAGATGCTCAACAAACATGTATTCCCATTTGTTGAATAAATGAATGAGTAAAGGAACAATCATGACCTGGAGGTCTAGACTCATTATGAGAGGGCAGTGCACACCTTTCCTCAATTCGGAACCCAGGGACAGGTCTGACGGAGTAAACAAGAGATAATCATTTCCGTGTTTGCCAAGTGCTGTGCAGTGAGTCTCGTCATGAGCTGACCTTTACCTTCTGCCTGCAGCAAGTAAACGTAACTTTCTGCCCCATGAGGAAGCTGTACCTGTGGTCATTATGCCCATTATTTGTCCCCAGGTAGACGCTTTTCAGTTTATAGTTCAAAGAGTAATTTTTAGGTGGCTTTCTCAGCAACATCTATTTCCTTTAGAAATAAAATGGTGCCTAGATTTTGGATATAATTTTGCTTGTGAAAATGATGAACACAACACCTTTATTTGCCAGTATTTAATTCTGATAGTCATTACAAACAAGGCTTCCTTTCACCACCCTGCACCTCCCACCCCAAAGGCATGTTTCTATTCAGAATTTCTGTGCTTGGTGTACACTTCCATCACAATACATGAAGTTTCTGAAACACCTGGTGCCAAAATAACCAGTTGAAAGGTGAAGAATTCAGTCAAGTTGATTTTGTTGAACTCTTTAGAAGAAAATATGCTTAGTTTAAGAAACTAATTAGCCATTTCCCTGAACTCAGCTTCTTTTTGAAATAAGCTTATCAAAACCATCTGTATGTCTAGACATGGCCCAAGATAAAGCATTCCCACTAGTATATTAAGTCACGAAAATGGACAAGTTAGAAAATGAATAGTACTTGAGGGAATATTAGTAATCCTGGTAAAAGAATTTAGGGAATGGTTTAAGTTTTGAAATTGACTTAAAGTCTACATGCTTAGTACTCCAAGGTGAGTAATTTATTAAAATATTAATTAAAAAAATAGTTATTTTACCATCTGGAGGCAATATTTTGCAAAGTATAACTTAATTGCCTAAGGCCTTTCTAATGCTGCTCTGAAAAATGCATGAGGATTTTTTTCCTTTGGAAAAATAATAGGTGAACTTATTGATTTTAAAAATCTGATGTTTTACTATATATATTTTTACATATAGTTGCTGTATACCTTATGAAATAATCAAACAATGACCATGTAGGTAATTTTGGCTTGTATAATAAGTAGGCTACATATGCTTAGGCTTTTATTTCAGGGCCAATTACATTGTAAGTTAAAGCTTTTCTAATTTTGCACAAGATCTAGATGAATAGTCCCAGTTAAGTTGACTAGAAAAGCAACATTTTTAATTTCTCCTGTTTTGTCTATCACTATATAATAGATCGAGGTGAAGTAAAAGAAAAAAAAAAATCAATGTGAAAAGTAAGACTGACTTGACATGAATGTAGAATCTATGAACCCATATGAAATGTACCATGGCAGGTGGATCATGGTTCTTCTTTTTAAAAAATTGTTCCCTTTTTCTAAACTGGTTTATTGAGATGTAATTTTTTTTTTTTTTTTTTTGTAGGTTGTGTTTTTACTTTCTCAATGCTGTGATTTGAAAGACAAATATTTTCCATTTTGGTGACATTCCATTTATGTTTCTTTCTACTCCTGCTTTGGGTGGCATATCTAAGAGGCTTTTGCCTAGTGAGATCATGAGAATGAATCAGTGTTTTTTTCCAAATGTTTTATAGTTTTAGTTGTTATATTCTGGGAATTCCATTTTGTGTGCGGCATAAGCAAAATGGTGTAGTTTAACTCTGCACGTGGCGATGCAGTGGCCCAGCACCAAATATGGAAAAGACTCATCTCTCTCCATTGAGTGATCTTAGCGCCCTGGTCACAAAAGTGAAGATGCATCTTTTGGACTCTCAGTTCTAGTCTAGCGATCTCTGTGTCTATCCTCACCCCCTCTTCATTATTGATCTGAGTTTTGAAATTGGGCAGTTTGAATCCTGCATTTTTTGTTCATTTATTTAAGAATGTCTTGGTTCTTGTGGGTCCCTTGAATTTCCATATCCATTTCAGGATGAGTTTATTAATTTCTGCAAATGCAGAATATAGGGATTTGACAGGTATTATGTTGAATTTGTGCATCACTTTGGGCAGTTTTATTATCTTGATGATATCAAGGCTCCTAAATTTATGAACATGAAATGGCTTTTCATTTATTTAGATACTCATT
Source organism: Noctilio leporinus (assembly GCA_004026585.1). Lineage (NCBI taxonomy): Eukaryota > Metazoa > Chordata > Mammalia > Chiroptera > Noctilionidae > Noctilio > Noctilio leporinus. The sequence goes on along the minus strand of PVIW01001903.1, from coordinate 60,313 downwards.
TCTTTCAACAAGTTTTGTAGTTTGTAGTGTCCAAGTATTATACCTCTTTCTTCAAATTATACCTGGGTTCTATTGTTTTTTTGTTTTTTTTTTATTCTGTTGGAAATTACATTTTCTTAAGAATTTTAGTTTTGAAATGCTTTCTTATTAGTATACAGAAATACAGCCCTGGCTGGTGGCTCAGTGGAAAGGTGCTGGCCTGCAAACCCAAAGGTCACTGGTTTGATTCCCAGTCAGGGCACATAACCAGGTTGCAAGCCAGGTCTCCAGCCAGGTCCATAGCTGGAGGCAGGTGAAAGGCAACCATACGTTGATGTTTCTCTCCCTCTCTGCCTGCTTCCCTTCCCCTCTCTCTAAAAATAATAAATAAAATCTTTACAAAAAGAAATAAAATTAATTTTTGTATATTATTCTGATATTCTGCATCCTTACTTAACTCAGTTATTACTTTTAACATTATGTAAGTTTTGAGTGGATTTTAGTTTTAATATATTGCTATACAAGATAGTGTCTCTTGAAAATAGATCTAGTTTTGATTCTTTCTTTCCATCTTAATGCCTTTATTTTTCTTGCCTAAATGCCTTAGATGGAACTGCCAGTATAACACTGTATAAGTGCTTAGAGTAACATCCTTGCCTTGTTTCTGACCTTAGGGAGAAAACATTTGGTTTCTTCATTAAGTATGATGCTAGGTGTGGATGTGGGCTTTTCTCATAGAAGCTGCCTCTCAGGTTGAGGAAGTTCCTTCCTACTCCTAGTTTATTGAGTTTTTTTTTTAATCATGAAGATGTTTTTTTCTGCATTTGAGATAAAAAACACAATTTTCATCTTTTAATCTATTTAAGTTGTATTACCTTAAATAATTTTTTGTATGTTAAAACAACCTTGTGTTCCTAAAATAAATTTTATTTAGTCATGGTGTATAACCCTTTTTTATATATTGTTGGGTTCAATTTGCTATACCATGTTGAAGATCTTTGCATTTATATTCAAAAGAGATATTGTTTTGTATCTTTCTTTCTTTTCTTTAATATGTATTTTTCTTGTGTCATCTGGCCCTGTAACATGACTTGAGAATTATTCTGTCCTCTCTGAATTTTTGAGAGTTTGTGAAGAATTGGTGTTTATTCTTCCTTAAACATTTTGTAGAATTTACCAATAAACCCATCTGGTCTTGGACGCTTCTTTGCAAAACATTTTTAATTAATTAATACTTTTTATTGACTATAGGTGTATTTCAATCTATTTCTTCTTTTTTCAGTTTTTTCAGTTCTTTTCTTTCTGGACATTTGTTCTTTTCATTTAAATTATCTAATTTGTTTACACACAATTACTTATTGCTTTAAAATCCTTCCTATTTCTATAAGGTCAGTAGTGATGTTCCTTCCTTCATTCAAGTTTTTTTTTTTTTAATTTTCCAGTTAGTTTAACTACAGATGTTAGTTTGGTTGGTCATTTCATCATTCCATTCCATTGAATTTTTCTGTTGTTTTCCTATCTGCTGTTTCATTAATTTCCATTCTAACTTTTACCCTTTCTTCTGTTAGTGTGTTGTAGGAGAAATGGACAAATTTAATTCAACAGTAGCCCAGTTGCAGCTGCTTCGCCAGATGTGGTATCTTTGCTAGAGCAGATCAACATAACCTCCAGCTGCTGTTGGACACTGAATTCTTCTTCAACCTTTGAGTAGGGAAGCACAGAGGTAAGTTCACTTCACATAGCAGGGCAGTAGGCATTCATTATTTGCTTCCAAGTTCTCATGCTAACTCTCTTTTTGTTGTTGTCATATAGTTTGGAGGAGTCCTGATTATGCTAATTATGCTTGTTGAACTGGAAGTAGCACTTACTTTAGATATTCTAGTCACATACATATATACCAGAGGTGCTGAAATATTTGAAATTATTTAGTAAACTGTTGACCTGAGATAGGATAGAAATTCTTCTCTAATGGAAAGGAAATGTTTTTGCATCTTGGACCTCCATTAGAAAAGAGGCATAGTGTTTTGGTGGGCATAATTTTTTGATGCAGTTTATGCCGTACTTGAGAATCCTGATTTCAATTCATTAATCAGATTATGGGAAAAGGTCACCGTCTTGAGTAGGGCTCAGATTAGCGATGACTCTGCAGCAAATTCGGGCTGTGGTGCCATCTTCTCTCTCACCTGTAACCCCACGGATCTGGTGGTGCTGGAGGTATTGTGAAGCTGGCAAGCTCGGATAGAAGAGTGGCGTGAAGTCAGACTTCTAGGTTCTCCAGATAATCCTTACTTGAAAAACAGCTCCTAGGACACTCGTGGACCTTGATAGAGATTGAGAGTCTGATCGAGGGGTAAAAAATGACAACGAAGATTGAGGTGCTTACACTAAATTAAATATGATCAAATCTGCAGTCATAAAGTGGCACAGGAGGATCATCAATCTATTCATTGTATGATGGACATAGGACATTTGATGTCTGCAAAACAGGAACGGAAGTTACAAGTACACCATGTAAATAGGTGGCCCACCCTGCCATGTTAGCTACCTCCACAGTGATGGAGAAAACTTGCACAGTGGTCAGTGCTATGAGCAATACCCAGTGCAGCTGTTCACCTGGTCTGGAGGGAGAGGTAACCTGTTACATGAAAATGCGAAGTTTTTGAGATCTTGCCCAATGTTATAGTCACTAACCACGTGTGATCATCAAGTGCTTAAAATGTGACTAGTCCAACTGAGGAATAATATTTTTGACTTAATTAAGTTTAACTTAATTTAAATTTAAATAGCACATCAGGTTAATGGCTGCATATTGGACATCACAGGCCTAGATTACATATATATGTGTGTGTGTGTGTGTGTGTGTGTGTGTATCATTGATCAAATTCTAATAATTTCCAACTACTGTTAGATGTAGCTCTGATTAGCCAAATGATGCTTCTGTCTGAGCTATATTTTGACTATATCTCTTCCAGTGATTTTTTTTTTCACTAAGTTTATAATCACTAGTTGCTGGGAATCTTGACAGGCACCTAACACAACAAGTTTGCATGCTGTCCTCCTTGTTTCTACTTTCTTCACCTCCCTCCTGTCCACGAACCAGGCAAATGCTGCCCACACTGCCCAGATGCTGTTCATATGCTGGGAGCTGGTGCTGAGAGCACTTGAACCAAAGGGGCAAGTGAGATGCAGGGAGACAGGGAGCGTAAGGAGAAGGGATGAGATGAGCTGCATTTGTCGGTGGCCAGCCAGGACGTGGTTCCACCATATACAAAAGCAAAGACACAGTGGATTCCAGGTCAGTTACTACATGGGAACAAAAACGGAAGTGGAAAACAACAGAAGACAATAAAGACAAAATCCAGCATTTGGAAGGTGACCTGGGATGGACATGGTGACCCCTAAGGCTCAGTTGGCCCTGGCAAGTGGGAGAGCAGGAGCAGGATAGGCAGCCTCACAAGAGGCTCCTCTGCCCAGAGAGCGACCAGGAAGGGGAGAGTATGGGGTGCAGATATGACACTTGCTGGAGAGTCTGCTCTTCTCCATGTTGACTGGAGTCTCCTGGATACCCATTACCTGTGGACCGTCCCCCCTCTACAAGGTTTATGTGCCCCACAGGGTTCAATTATCCAGTAAAACAGAGCTCCCCAAACCTGCCAGAAGGAAAGTTAGCACACCATTCGGAAATGTATCTTATTTCATCATCTGTTTAGGTGTTTGGTCTCTGGCTGCCTTTCCAGTTGATAGCTGAGCTGGGAAGAGCTTGGATTGCCCCTTGGGCAGAGAGGCAAAGTTTCCAGGGCAGAAAGAATAGATCCTCCTCAATTTAGCAGTGCCGCCCCCATCAATACAGATAGAAACAGGAGATTTCTATCTGGCCACTTCCCTCAACCTCAGCTTTAGTAACCAAAGAGAACAAAGGTCTTGGAATCACGGTGGGCATGCTGGTTGGTATCCATTAGTTGATCAATTATTTCTGTTGCTTCTTACTACCATGTTCCATGGGCTCTTAGGCTATCACCTGCCAGTACAGAAGTACTGCATCATTTTAACAACCCATAAATGTGTTAAATTGGACTTTCCCCTGGGAGTGTCAGTCCAAAAGGCATGTGATGACTTTTTCTCATGATCAGTTTCTCATCACTTTGTCTTTTCTCTCCCAAGAAGTGTGCATTGTTTTTAAATCTTCTTTTGCTTCTGTATCAGTTGTATTTTTTTTTTTTTTTTTAAGTAAGGAAGCCAGTCTGCAAAAAAGTGATTTGACTATGAACTGAGTGAAGCTTGGCGCTCTGGTTTCTGGAGCTGTGCATAAAACGTGTGGAGTGACCAAACTGAGCTGGGCCCTGTGTGGGCAGGACGCAGGACTGCTGTGCTTGCCTTCGGAATTAGAACGTTAACTCATCATCAGGGAGACTAGAATTCTCACTCTAGGGAGCTGGGAGAAAGTGTTTGTTTATGTACCTAAATATGTATTAGTATGTATGTATGGCAGTGACATTTACCAAAGGACTTACTGAGAATCAGCATCATTAATACCTTTCAGATAACTACTTTCTGTGCCTGCCAGCCCAAGATCTGGTATGGTATACCCGCCCAGTCAGAGATTAAGCGATTTTATTCACTCTGCCTGAAGTTTTTGTTTTGCACTGTCTCAAGCCAGCAGTTTCTTTTCTGGGGACGTAATGACATTCTGCCCTGGGATGCAGCTTCTTTGTTTCTGCGCCTTCATGATTGTCCATGAAGCCTTCCCATCTGTAAACACTCAAAGTTCATTCCAAGTGCAGTCGACAGGATTCCTCTGCTCCCATCCAGGGAGCTCGGCGCAGTGCCCACAACCAGCTGCTTTTTTATTGTTGACACTAGGGTTGGAGTTCCTTTCGGTGGCCTCCCAGCAGTCCTCTGACCTGAGCATTCACTGGAGCATGGCCCTTCCCAGCCTGGGTTCCAGACGCCTCCCGGTCCCTCCCGCGGCTGGGTCTGCCCCCTAGCTCAGGCCCCAGACAGGACTGGCCCGTGACTTACTCAGTTTATGCCGGTAGGGGGCGCTAGTTCCCGACCAAGGTCTGAAGGTCTGAAACAGCCAGACCTGGCAATGAGCGCCCGAGTCCATATTTCTCGCATTGACAGCCCAGCAACGTTACTACTGAAACGACAGGGAATAACAACTCACTGCACAGACTGGATTTTGACTTCAAGTAAAAGATGGAATGTGTTCGTGATAGTTGACCTAATGAGCATGTTCCTTAATTAGATAGCTGGAAACGAAGTTACTCCTGCGATGTTAGTCTATGCTCTCTCTCTTCATAATATTTCCTCTTCTCCCTTTCCTTTCAAGTGCGGAGTTTTCAACCTGCCCCCACATCTCAAGAGAGGTCGATGGGAGGGCTAAAAACACGTGCTGTCTGAGAAAAAGGCGTTTTCTTATTGGGTTTTTAAAAGACTGAACCCCAGAGGCTAAAAATGAGTTTGCTGGTCCAAGTAAACTGGCCTTAAAAAAAAAAAAAAAAAAAAAATGGAGAGGAGGCCCTGGCCGGTGGCTCAGTAGATAAAGTGCCGGCCTGTGAACCCAAAGGTCGCTGGTTCGATTCTCAGCTAGGGCACATAACCAGGTTGCAAACCAGGTCTCCAGCCAGGTCCCTAGGGGAAGGCAGGTGAAAGGCAACCATACATTGATGTTTCCCTCCCTTTCTTACTCCCTCCCTGCCCTTCTATCTAAAAATAGTAAGCAAATCTTTAAAAAACTGGAGAGGAAAGGCTCCTCTCACAGACTAGCAAGAGATTCGTGCTGGCACAGGAGAAGGAAACACAAGAGGCTGTGCCCAGTCTCCTGGGCAGGCCCGGGTGGGCAGTACAGGGAGTGGCTGCACCATCCAGGTACACCAGCATCTCCGACACCTGCTGTGGCAAAAGCAGGCCATGTAAATGGTTGCAAAGGGCCTGGTATAAAAAAATAATGAACAAAAAACCCTAAAATCATACAATTATGATTAAAATGTCACCTGGCACTCTGCCTCCATGGTTGGGGAGATCATTGAGGTTGGATGGGTCTATGGCAAATAGGACAGATAAAGGAACAGTCCCTTCTTAGCTCCTGGGATTATTGCCATGTGAAGAGGTGACCCATTATTGCTAGATTTCCTCACTTTCCAGAGAAGCCAGAAATTCTTATTTTTAAGTCAATTCTCCTGACTTTTAAAAGTTGGCTGAAGTGATTTTAAAATACAGCCTAGGCCAAACAAAGCACATCTGCAGGACAGATGTGCCTCTGTGTCACTGATTTGCAACCTATAGCCTAGGCGGGACTGTAGTCCATCTCAGCAAAGATCCCTGCACCCAACGTCAGCACTGAAGAAGCAGAGAGCTGATGGTCTGAAGGGGTCATGAAGGTGGGAGACCGGGTAATACGCACTCTGCTGACCAGGGGCCAGAAGCCACCTCCACCACCCATGTTTTGGGCCCATGGCCTAATTCAAGAGTGTGAACAAGAAGTAGGAATTCTAATGGGCAATGAGGACAATTGTTGCACCAGGCAAGCAGGATGAAGGTTGAAAATAGAAATTGATTTAGGTTATGGAGAAAAGATATGTACATGTTAATTCTTGCACACAGAATTTGTGGACCAAGAATTTATACCCGTTTTGCCCAAGTATTCTTAACAATTCCTGAAGGAGCACAAAGTTACCTCCAGCATAGGACCCGTTAGACATTTGCTTAATCCTCAGGCCATCTGGTGACCTGACCTGACCTGGATGTGCTGCCAACTCTGCGATGGGGGCAGGCAGGATTCTATTCCATAAAGAATCTAGAGATCACTATCAGGCTTTTAAATTTTTTAGCAGCTTTAAAAAAAAAAATTATTTATTATATTTTTAGAGAAAGGGGAAGGGATAAAGGCAGAGAGAGATATCAATGTATGGTTGCCTTTCACCTGCCTCCAACTATGGACCTGGCTGGAGACCTGGATTGCAACCTGGTTACGTGCCCTGGCTGGGAATTGAACCAGCAACCTTTGGGTTCACAAGCCAGCGCTTTACCCACTGTGCCACAAGCCAGGGCTATTTTTAGCAGCTTTTGAGGTCTAATTTACCTAGCATGAAACTCACCCACTGTAAGTATATGTATAATTCAATGTTTCTAGTAATCTTAAGGAATTGTGCAACCATCACCACAACCCAGTTTTAGAAAATCTGTATCACTGCAGAAAGTTGGCTTGTCCCACTTTCCCATCAGCCCTCACCCCCATCCCCAGTCCTGGGCAATGACTAATCTGTTTTCTTTCTATAAAATTTCTTATCTGGACATTTCATATATATGGAATCATAAAACAGGTACTTTTCTGTATTTGACATCTTTCGCTTCACATACTCTTTTTAAGGTTCATTCATGTTGAGGCATGCATCAGTAGCTTTTTCATATCTTATGAAATAGTATTCCAATGTATAGGTATGCCACATTTTAAAAAATACATTCACCAGTTGATGGATATTTGTATTGCTTCCTGTTTTGGGCTTTTATGAATAATGCTGCCATTAACATTCATGTACACATCTTTGTGTAGCACTGTGATGTTTTTTTGTTTATGTTTTTAAAAAGATTTTATGTATTATTTTTAGAGAGAGGGGAAGGGAGAGGCAGAGAGGGAGAGAGACACCGATGTATGATTGCCTTTCACCTACCTCCAGCTAACTGCAATGTTTTTGAGGGGATGTATTTCAACATCAGCCATTAAGAGAAGAAATTCAGGCATGCCTGGGGAACCAGGGAAAGGAACCCGAAAAGTTACGAGAGCAGCGTCTGCTCTCCATTGATGTCTGCTCCCATGTTCTATCAGAAACCAAGTTCTGATCAGGAACATGTGCTGGAGGTAGGGGGAGAGGTAAGGGGGGCTACCTGGGTTCCAATGTAAATAAATAAAAAGAGGTGGCTGCTTCACAGAAAGAATGTTGTCTCTCAAGGTGGAAGGGGGCAATTTGCCATAAAATCAAAGCCCTAATTATGGGCTATCTAACCAAGGCCACTGTGACTCAAAATGAAGTGTATCTTGCACCTGTGGGTGTCAGAGTACCTTCTGGGATATGGGTCAATGCTGGAACAAGAGAGATCTGAGCTGCAAATTCAACTTTTTGACACTCCCCTGAACTGCTTTTTTGGGCAACATATTTAGGAATCCTGGCAGTTTACAGATGGTCATAGATTATATTTCTGTCAATGCATCTTTGCAGAGGTTCATTAAGAATTTAGTTTCAATTAATAATGTCTTTGCTAGTATAGTCCACTTACACAGTCCTACAAGTGTAAGACATACGTTGGCATTATTAACACACATTTATAAGAATAAAATTCTTTTTCATCTAAAGTTTTTTTCATTACATAATAAAATATGTGTATTTCAAATTAAAATAGGACACCCAGATTCAAAGACTATCTTCCCAGAAGTACACATACATGCCTTATGCATCCCATGCATCCTTAAGTTTTCCTGGCCTCCTGAGATCATTGTTTTCTCATCTCTCTGAATGGCTGTCTTTTTAGCTTAGCATTTCTTGGCATTCCTGGGAAACACATGCCCTCTCCTGGTTGCTGCCTATCACTCCACTTTGAATAACTGGTTTCGCTTGTCACATTGACCATCTGTGGTAGTGGGACACTGGGAAAGTTGAAAAGCTCATTAATGGGAAACCAGACTCCCCACTCACGAACTACATGATGCTTTCTCCAAGTGCTGGCCCTAGCCATCCTGCCTTGCATCTGGCCCTCTCACGCTGACAGAGTCCTGAGTCTGGCTGGATGCTATCATTTAATGAGTCATCAGTCGACTGAAGTTTATGGCCATTCAAAAGACAAGCCAGAGGAAACTTAAAAATAGGAGAAAGAAGTTTGTAGTCCATGATTTGTGACTCTCAAATCGTGAGTATCAATGGTCTTCTTTATGCAAATTAAGGCAACTTTAAAACATCTATCTGGAATGTCAGTATGAAGATTGGTCCCAGATTGTCCTTTCTCGAATTGCCTAACACTTCATCACGGGCTGTAACGCCTTACACAGCCAGGGACTCCGCACTGTTTGGACTTGTCTATTCCACATATCAAGTTCTCCCACTGGTGCCTGTCATTGCCCTTCTCTGAGAGTCCTATGAGCAGTACTGGGTGGTCAGCAGTAAACCCATTTTCAGGAAGGACCCTGGGAGTCCCTACTTTCTTCTGGGAATCACAGAACTTTTGTTGAAGTGAAGGGGGCATCTGGCTCTCCCAACCTCCAGTTTAAGTAATGTCTTCCATTTGTACAACCCAGTCCAGTTCTTTTTATTTGGTTTGATTCAAGCTGTTAACGTCAACCCTTCCTTCATTTCCTTCATTAAACTCACACTGGCACTATGCTATAGGGTTAAATAATCTTGCTAAAAGTTAGAGCTTAAAAGCAAGGTTAGAGCTACAATGTAGGATTATCATGAGGATGAAATAGGTAATATACAAGAGAACTCCTAATAGTGACAGGCCCATAGTAAGTAGTCAACTAGTGTAAGTGATGAAGACAAAGGTAATTATTTCAATGCAGAGAAAAATTCTGCTGAATCTTTTACTTATCTCATTCATCTATCTGTTCTGACACACCTAGATCACATGTTTTTATTATAATAGTCTTATCATACAACTGAATATCTGGTAGAACAACATTTTATTTTTAACTGAATTTTTCTCTATACTTTTACATTGTTTTTCTTCCAGATGAATTTCAGAGCCATTTATGTCGAACACCAATGAATGTCCTGATCAGAAGTGAAATTATATATAATATATAATTTTGAATAGAATTCAAATGGACACACTATTACGTTTTTTTCCTAGGCCATGTCTGTATCTCCATACATTCATGCACTGTACTTAGTCCTTCAGCAGAGATTTATTATCATATATCTCACACATTTCTAGTCACACTTATTCATGAGTCTTATATGATTTGCTGCCAATGTAAATTATCCATAATATTCTAAATGGTTACTATTTATTTTACAAGAGCAATTGAATTTATTTATTTTATTCTCTATTTTTTAGCCATCTTTCTGAGTTCTTTCATGGGTTCTCAGTTAAACTTGATAACCTGCAAAAATAAGAAAATATGAGTCACAAATATTCTGAGCAATTCTGCCACTGTAGGGAATAATTGCAGAATTGTTTTTCCTGGGCAATTTAAGAAAGAGGCCAGAATAGAAGAAAATAGCTAAATACAGGTGGTAATGTTGGCATGCTCTTTTTTTTTTTTTTTTCCTGGAATGGGATAGCATTTTAAAATATACACTCTGGCTTAATAAATACACATGTAAGTACCATTTTTATTGTCTTCATTGATCTTTTTTTATAAGAACATGATCCTTCAAACCTTAATTTTGGCAAAAAATTACCCCTTGCTGAAATATTATTTTATTTAATTTTTTTTCAGAAAGAATAGGGTCTGAGATAACTTGTTCTTATTTAATCCACAGTGGCTTCATTGACAGTCATTTCCTTTGCTAAGTAAATAAGTAGTTCATCCTACAACTTTCCCTAGAGTTGTTCTGGATATGTTCTGCGGCTTACATGTTTTCTACTTGTTTTAAAACCTGGAATCAAAATTGCCTGGTTTTTGTTCCCTTATTCAATGACTTGATCTTGCTTTGTAGTGATTGGCAACTGTTCAGCAATGTCATCTGCAGGTTCCTTCAACTCCTGGGACTTAACAACTGAGGACAGTAGACCTGCACTAATGTCGAGTGGATAGGTACACCTGAAGGATGTTGTTGTCTGATTTGGCCTTTGGCTCCTTTATGCTAATGTTTCTTTTTCCTGGATTTCTACTCTGAGTGATTTTGACAGATAGAATTTAAAAAGTAACAAATTCAAGAGTTCATCATTCTTATGAATCCATTTTCATACTTCCTTACTCCCAAGCAAGCTCTTTCTTATTCTTCATCTGAACATACCTAATTACATTTATTTTATGTATTTTATGATTTTTTAAGCCCAAACTTTCTCTGTTCCATCTTCTATATCTATTGCTGTCTTTTGTATTTATTCTAGGTTGTATGATCCTTCTTCCTTCTTTCCAATATGATTATTCAATTGCTGAGCTCATTATAATATTCTGTCTGCAGTTGTTTCAGACTCATTATGAATCTTGCCTTTCCTTTAGATTGGGGGGAATCTCAGTCTATGTAAATAAATTTAATTTCTGCATGGCTATCAAACTTCTTAAATTACCACCCTTTTCAGAGTCTTACGCTCTGTTACTAGACCTAGATATATTTTGATATTGTAAAGTCCACCCCCCAAAATTTTAAAGTTAGATCTTTTGGATTTAAATGGCATCTTATTAATACATCCTATTACTATCTTTTCCAATGTCCAGCTGAAATACCAAGGAAATCAGAGGAAAAAAAAGGAAAATATGCATATGCGTGCATACACACATGCATACTAGAAGTAACAGTAAATTGGTTGAGTGATTCTAATAGAGATTAAATGTTTGCTAAATACAATGTTGAGTGGATCTACTGAAACATGCTTTTGGTGAGCTATCTATGTTGCTTGGCCTGAGACAGTGTTAGTCTAACTACAATAAATTAGGTGAAAAAGAATAATCCATCTATACCTGCCCCCATTCATAAATTCATTGACCCGTAACAACCTGTAAACCGGGCAACTAGCTCTGAGTCATTGCATGGCTCATTCTCTCTGAGTGAATTATAGTGCTGCTTCCACTCTAATCCCAAGATTTCATCTCTTTTTTTTTCATAGATTCCTTTTTTATCACTACATCTTAGAGATAAAATTTCTAGAAAACAGCTAGCCAGGAAATAGTGATGGGAGAGGGCTGGGGGTGAATTAAGCAGAAAATTGACCATGGTATACCACATGGATGGTGGCACAGTGGATAAGGCGTCGGCCTGCAAACCCAAAAGTCACTGGTTTGATTCCCAGCCAGGCCAATGTAACCAGGTTGCAAGCCAGGTCTTCAGCCAGGGCCGTAGCTGGAGGCAGGTGAAAGGCAACCATGCATTGAATTTTTCCTCCCTCTCTGCCTCTCTCCCTTCCCCTTTCTCTGAAAAATAATAAATAAATAAATTTCCTATCTTACCTCCAGCTTCTCTCTTCTTCACTCTGTTCCAGTTTCAATGGTTCTCTTTAAATTCTGTAAACCTACCAGTCATGCTTCCAAATCATAAACTTGGTACTTACCACAGCCCTGGCTTACAATGATCTTTCCAGAGACAGTTGCATGACTCTATCATTTCCTTCATATCTGTATACAGTTATCACCTTGAAATAAGGCTTTCGCTAATGACCCCATGCAAATGGCCATGTTATTCCTCTCCCCCTGGTTCAATGCTCTCAGCATTTATCACCATCTGACATTCTTAAGTAATTACCCACCCATTTTGTTTTCAATTTTCCATGATGAGAAGTTAAGCTCCAGGAGGTCAGAGAGTTTGTTTCATTTACTGTTGTTTTTTCAGAGTCCAGAGTAGTGCCTGGCTAATAGTCAATGCTTTTGGATGAATGAATGAATCACATTATATGTTGTAGAACTACCAGTGGACATGCAAGTAAATTACACTTCAGTCTAGAAAAATTGTATTGGATGCATCTTTCTAAGAATATGGGCAATACATTAAGTGTTGTACACATCAACATGATTTCCAGTTATATATCTGAGACGGAACTTAGAACAGAATGTAAGTAGATTTAGTGCAATGTCATTTTACGTATTTCATTGATTGACAGATTCTAAGCATAGAGATACCTTTCTTTATTGTAGCCAGCCATTATATATTAAAATATATATATGTGAATTCTGTGGCAAAATCTCTTAACAAAGGGAAGCAAACATAATTTAAGAGCTCAGAAAAATAATTCTGAAATTAATTTACTTTGGGAATCAGAAGATACATTATATATAGTCATTGTATATATTAATCACACACATACACATACACACAATAGAAGAGTAGAAATATATAAATGTACACTGGATAGATTTAATGTAACCTTGAGAAATATCAAATCAGAGATGAAAAATGTAAGAGCACCTAGCAAAGTACAGCAGTAAAGGATGAAAAAAAAGAAATAATGAAGAAGATAGTTGATCTGAAGCAGAGAAACTATAAAGTCCCTGGAGAGCAATTTTTATACTTAGAGTGGTGTTGGGACAAAGAAAACAGTTGATAAAAGGTAGAGAACTTTTCCTCAGCAATTTTACATGTCAATTACATGTCAGAAGACAATGGAATCACCTATACAATTTTGATGGAAACATTGCAATCACCAAAAATTACTACTTACTTTCAACAAGTCCAAGTTGAAGACAAAAGTAACAAAAAGATATTTTCAGAAATCCAAGAGAAACAACTTAAAAAATTCTGATTTCTAGTTACAAAGCTTAGCAAGGTAGCAAGATACATAATGGATTTGGAAGTATCAATAACAAGTGTTTGGTGTTGTTACTGAGGAAACTTTTTACTTATTAGATTACTGGTGTGGGGAAGGGATGCAAGGCTCCCCTGCCCTCTTGCACGTGAATCCCCATGTGTTCACCATCCCTCACACTATTTCATTATCTAGTTCAGTTCTATACTGTCTTCTGTATTCTATCTAAGAATTTCAGAACCAGAGCTCTTTCAAGCTCCCAGTTCCCCATTACCATCTTTTTCACAGAGGAGGCATCAAGCTTTGATTGACCATAACCAGAGGGGGTGATCCCCTTAGCAGAAAACTAAATTTAGCAGCTCCCCTGCACATTGTTGGAACAAGACCCCTAAATCTGCCCTTGGTTACAGATGAGTGTTTCCTTCCCATTGGCCTTGCTACTCTGCCTCTCTTCTTGACAGGTCTTGCTTCTCTGGATTAGCTCATGGAGGTCTTAGTGTGATTAAATCAACCTGTAACATCCGTAACTGGCAACCATGAACACCACTGGCTCCTTTAACTCAGCAGCTGCCAGGAGGCTTAAGATGTTTAAAATAGAAGAAATAACACAGAAAACATATCTTATACTATTTACCAGATTATTTCACAACAAACCTAAATTCAAAAATAGGAAACAATTTTAGAAGTTATTTCCTTTTTTGAGGTTAATAAGCTTAACTGGTTTATCAAAGAAAGGCATCCTCAAGTAGATACAGAAAAAAATATATATACATATATTAACTAAAATTGTTCTTACTTGAAGATGTATATGCGGGTATAAGACATAATAGATAATATATATTGGCCTCTGCCTCTGATTCCTGGAATAAAGCTTTAAAGCCCTTGTCATTTCCTAAGTGATAAGCATTTCTTGTTTAATATTTGTTTTTGACCTTGTTCCTGACACAGGATTCCTGACCCTTGTAAACTTCTAAGTGAGACCATGAGAGCATCTTTTATTTTACTGAGATGGTTCTGGGTAGGTTCCTGGATGGGGCTGTTGACAAGAAAAGAGCAAGTCATGACTAGAAGTTTGGTATTTTCATCCCCTCCATCCCCTGCCCCCCCCCCACTTCCATTTAGAGGGGAGAGGGGCTGGAAATGAAGTTAACAATTGATCATGTCTGAGAAAGCCTCCATTACATACCAAAGGCATGGGGTTTGGAGAACTTCCAGGCTAATGAACACATCCACATCTGGAGGGTGGAACATCCTGGTTCCATGGGGATAGAATTCCTGCACTCCAGACCCTTCCAGATGTCACTCTTATCGCTTCATTTGGCTGTTCATTGGTATCCTTTCATAAACGGGTAAACATGTACTTCCTTGAGTTCTGTGAGCTGCTCTAGCAAACTAATTAAGCCTGAGGAGAAAGTTGTGGGAATCTCGCATTCTGTAGTCAAATTGAACAGAAGTAGGCGGGAATCTACTACTTTTGTTTGTTTGTTTGTTTGTTTTTTGGAATCTACTACTTTTGATTAGCATCTGAAGTAGGGTCAGGATAGTCTTATGGAACTAAGCCTTTTTAACTTGTGTGATTTGACACTGTTTCCAGGGGAGACAGGGTTTCGAATTAAGTTGTAGGACACCCACTGCTGTTGGGGAGAATCTCCTGGTGTGGGGAAAGCCATGGTAATCAGAAGCATCTGAAGTCAAGTACACTGTGCAGGTAGCAAGGGAGAGACACAGGTGAGAAAGGCATGGGAGGAAAGGATAACTGGGCTATTTTTCCCATACAAGGTGTTTGTGCTTATTTCTTACAGTTTTGTGTGAGAATATTAACCAGTACTTCAGGGTCACTCTTTGAAGCAGATGAAGGCAGTGATATTTATTGACTGCCTATATTAATTAATTATTAACTTAATACAATAGATGTAATCTGCATAGTTCGGAAGAAGAAAAGAAAGTTGGAAGATGATTGGAAATCTATTCAGGATCACAGAATTATTAAACAGCAAAAGAAAGATTTCTTCTCAGATCTCTTCAACAAATTTTTCTCACCCTCTCCGTCTACCTTCTCATATTTCAAGTATAAAAAAATACTTACATTAAAAAGAACCCCGAATTTATACTGAAACATTAGCCAAGTATAGTAAATGTGGCTCTATTTTAATTCTGACTAAACTCTTTACAATTTTTTGCTATTGGAGAAAGTTGCAGGAAGGTATGATTCATAAATTCAATGACATGTATATATGCTCTCAGAGGCACTGAGAAATTAACTCTGAGATGGACACTTTAGTCAACACATGCACAAGTACGTCAGGGCACAGTGGAGGTGTACCTTACACCGTTTCTTTGTAGAAGCCCTCATTTCACTGTTTTGAGGAAGGGAAACAGATTTAAATTCTCTTACTCCACTTTCAGAGAGTCTTCTTTGACTAAATTATTTTTTCATTTCCCTAAGTCATTGTGTTGTAATTTCAACAGTGCCTCACTGACTTTTGCATCAGCGGAACAAAAGGTTTATTCAAGGAACCAACCAAGAAAATAAAGACTTACTGGTAATAATATTTTGGTTCATTTTGTTATAACAAAGACTTCATTTGTGCTTATTGTTAATAGTGTCCTGAAAATTCATCCAAAAAGATGTCAAATGATTCTGTTTATTTTGATAAAAATGCATCTGTAATGTTAAAATGTCAGCTGTTTCAGTGGAGGGTCATATTTGATCAGGTTTGGGGTCTTAAAATGCGAAGAAACACACCAGTCATAAAATTGGAAAATGTCATAAAATGTTTAAAGGTGAATTAAATGACATGGTCTGACTCCTTTACATCTAGGTAAGGACAAGATTCTCAGAGCCTGCCTACTGCTCCCATAGAACTTCCCTCTACACCTGCCAAGGTGAAGATGCAAAGCATGGGTGTGAAGGCCAGAACCAAGACTGTTCTTTTGCAACTCTGATTAATCCTTGTAAGGACAGAAGTTCAAGGTCTAATTGTTCTCTCTTATGAAATGTAAGTTTCTTCTCAAAAAATTTTAGGACATTTATTCATAAAGATATATGTACCCCTGTGTTCATTGTAGCATTATTCATGATAGCCATGGCATGGAAAAAAGCTAAGTGTCCGATGAATTATTGGATAAAGAAGGTATGGTACATGTATGCGATGGAATACTACTCAGCCATGAAAGTGGTGAAAATACTGCTGTTTATGACAAGGTGGAATCCTGAAAGTATCAAGCTGAGTAAAGTAAAGTAAGTCAAATGGAAAAGGACCATATGATTTCATTCATATGCAAATGAGAGGAAGAGAAAGGGGGATAAGAGAAAGAGAGTAAAGTAGGTCAAATATATGGTGGTGGAAGGAGACTGGACTTTGGGCAGTGGACACACAATGCGCTATGATGTATTATAGAATTGTACACCTGAAATTTATATAATGTTTTCCACCACTGTTGCCCCAAATGGTTAAAAAAAAAAAAAAAATGTCCAAATGCAAAGCCAGCCTTCTTACCTCATTAGACTACAAACCCAGGTCCTTCAGGACTATTATCAGACCTCATTCCCTTTCCATCCATCTCATCACCTCTCACCACTTTCAAACAAACGAGGCATGCTCCATCTCATCCAGTGGCTATTTTCTGTGTCTAAAACTCTTTTTCTCAGACATGGTCACTCAGCTTGCCCCCTAAGTTCCCTTTGTTCTCTGTTTATGTCACCTTCTTAGAGAGGTCTTTCTCAAATATAGTTAAAAATAGGACCTTCTTTCCTTCCATCACTCTCCTCCCTTGCATTATTTTTCTTTTTACCCCTTCAATACCACCCTGCACACAATGCATTATTTGTTTATTGTGCCTCTGCTTCAACCAAAATGGAAAGCCCCAGAAGAGGACAGACTTTCATTTTATTCTGTTTTCCATAGAGCCACGCCCTCTCAAAGGAGTGATCCGATGTGATCAGAAGAATGGCTGCATTGCTTTTCCCAACAGGAAATGGAGGTGCAGGATAAAGAGGTCAGTGAATAGAGATTTAGGGGAACACTTTAGAAAGAGATTCAAGGTGCACACCCAGGACTCGGATTATCTCAAGAAGAGGGAGAATTCTAAAGTTACACTGCAATCACTAAGTTAGGTTTCAACCTGATCCAGAATTTTTCACTTATTTCGACCGGTCCCATTTCCTCTTTTGAAAACATTTAAGCTTTATAATTGTGAAGTTAAACTGATACCATCTCCTTCTAAAAGGAAACAGAAGCACCACTAACAGGTTTAAGTTAACTCTAGAAACTCCTATTTAGAAAATTATTTTTGTGTGCTGTTCTTCACATGTTACTGATGGGTCATTAAAAAGTTCCTGTTTTTAAGCCAAACATTGACCCATACCTAGTTAATTCATGCTTGCATTTGCATTAGTTTTTACTATAAAATTGCCGGTCAACTATGTGTTAATATAACGTCCATGTAATGGCTTTTAACTTCTCAATACAGAAAATGCTTACGGGGATAAATTTAGAACAATCTGATCTGATCCTTGAGGCTTTATAGCACTCTTATTTTTGTTCAGGAAAAGAGAATAATGAACTAGCTAAGAATAATAATGTGAGAGATAGAATGTGGTGATAGCATACTATTTTCCACTTACACATCTCTGAAAATCATTCTTCCTTTATTATTTTTATGAGATCAAAAATGTGTGTCATTATAAGAAACTCCTTATCTGTATCTTGCATGTTTTTATGAATAAGACAGCTATGTTCCGACTTGCCATTCTATTTCATTGTGCTGAACTTAATGTTTTCCATCTTCTTTTATAGAAACACAGAGCACTAGAACAGTTTATGCTTTTAGAGGCTTTACCCTTAAAGGCCAAGTACATATACGTAAAATACATTACTTTCCTCATAAAATACAATGTGTATTTCATGTGCAAGCATGTTCCTTGGTCTTTAACATGTTATGCATAATTTTAAATGTAAAGCTGTCAGAAGCTTAGCAAAGACATAACACATTTACACTATTTTTTCTCCATAGTCAAAGTAATGCTAAACATATGATTAATTCCCACATTAATACATACATAAAATATATATATCTGCTCAATAAGACCTCTTTAGTCGCTCCCCCACCCCCCCTGCTCCGACAGGACTGTATTCAGAGCTATTGTGAGTAAAGAGTGTTTATTTCCACAGTGATTCATCACCATGAGTGCAGCTATGGGTGACATTTTATTTCTGAATTTTCTAGAAGATATGATAATGAAATACATTATAATTTAGTTCTGAACGTGAACAAAACATGAAAAAAGATAAATTTATTTGGTAGATTGCACAAATACCTTATGGCTAGAGCTTAATGCCTTTTTAATGTTTTCTTTGTAAATGAGAGAATTGCCTTCTTTGAATTTTTTAAGAGTCACATGTTGGTAATGCTCTGGCCACTTCTGTCTTCAATCAATGTTTATTGTTTAACTTATCATTACTGTAAGGAAATTATTTATCTTCACAGCCAAAGTATTTAGGCAGCTGCCTGAACTCAAGGATATTTGGTGATTCACTTTGGGCGCTGTTTTGCTAATTGGATATTTTCCTATGACTGCAAAACGCAGTCTTTCTTCCCTCCTCTCTGACCTCTCTCTCTCTATCTCTCTCACTCTCCCCACCCCCTTCCTTTTTAATACAGGGTGAGGCCAAAGCATTTAATGTCCTAGAGCAGTTAATAATCATTTACTTATGTGCCCAGCTTAATAATCAGTTCTAATGTCCAGCTTAATTCTCCCTTTCCACATGTGTAGTTATGTTATCAGTTTTACTTCAAAATGTTATTAATAAATGCAATTAATAGACCATTTATTATATCCTAAAAGGGATCCTTCCCTATAAGATCATTGCTATTATATTTCAATCTTACCAAGAAAAAACCCTAAGCTGAAAAATTAAAAATCATGAAGTTGGTAAATGGAGTAAGCAGAATTTTGATCTGTCTTGCTCTAAGCCTACACTTAGAACTGTTTCCTACTTATTACTCAGGTGTGGGAGGTTCCGTGTATTGGTTCTCCTTTTGGTGTCACTTATATTGCGCAGGGGGGATTGCATTCTTCACTGTAGCACTGCCTCAGTGAATTGCTTAACAGCATTATTGTATAGGTGGGCAATCTGTGTTCCAGGAACATGAATTCTCCTCCCATAACTAGATGTAACTTTGAGAAACCCATGTAATCCCTTCAAGAATCAATTTTTTAGATACATGAGCGTTTGCTTGGCTCATGAGTCCTTAACTAATAATAAAGTCTCTGCCCATGAAACTTAAAATATCAAAGAGGCTGCCTAGCAGTTCATTTCATTGTACTCAAGGCTCCCCTCTACAGCCAGCACCTCTGTCCACGCAGATTCCTGCTGGGACAGAAGCATCATTGACAGCAATATCATGTCCCCTGTCCCAGTGTCAGACCCTG
Source organism: Noctilio leporinus (assembly GCA_004026585.1). Lineage (NCBI taxonomy): Eukaryota > Metazoa > Chordata > Mammalia > Chiroptera > Noctilionidae > Noctilio > Noctilio leporinus. The sequence goes on along the minus strand of PVIW01001903.1, from coordinate 40,500 downwards.
ATTCAGGTAAAGCCCGCCCTCTTAACCTATACATACGCTCTGGGGAGTATAAACGTGGATCATTTTCCTAAAACTGCTTCAGATGCTTGGTCGGGATCATTTCCAAGTTAACTTGCAGCTTTACTTCTGGTTTTATGCTCAATTCTCTGTAGACGCCCAGCTGCATTAACTGAGGCAGTGTGCTTGCTCCAGGTGGACGCCCGCGGGCAGGAACAGCGCGTTAAGGAAGCCTCCTGTCTGTAGACTTCATTGACTTCCAGCTGAAAACAAAATGAAGGAACAGGATGAAGACATTGTCAAGGCTCAACATCCCGAAAGGCAAATTTGTAGAAATGTCTGCGAAGAGATTTGTGCTCGATAACTTGACTTTCATTCTCTGCTTCTGTGAGGCAGAAGAGAAGGTTTAGCAGAGCCAAGGAACTAAAAGTAAATAACTCAGCTCGTTCTTTTCAAAGAAAGCCTTTCTGCGGTGTAGGAAGAAGGATGGGATGAGAAGGACAAGCCAAGAGGAACATCCAAGATCGAGCTGAATGCCTCACAGGGTTGAATGCTAAAGCCTCCGAGGTCTGTCCCGGAAGTATCGGTCGTGCCAACTTTTCATTATATTGACCCTGGCTGGATACTTTCGGGACAGACCCCATCGTTCTAGAATGTTTGCAGAAATTTCTGTGCATCTTTGCAGATACAAGCATGGGTAGGAGAGAAAAGAAGGAACTTTAAAATGGAATGAAGGGGGTGGCGGAGTGAAACTATGAAGAAAAGCCTTCGAATTTATAGAGAGCCTGAGTTCTAAGAAAGTTCAAGTCGGTTAAGTGGGGGTTCTGTTTTCTTCTTAGAAGAGAAGGATGAAAATGAGAGAAGTTATAAATGGATTCAGACCCCACTAGCAATTGTTACAAGTGTGAAAAGGTAATGTTTATGAGTGTGGAGGTGAGATGTGGAGAAAGGCAAATTGTCCTGTCATTGTTCAAATAATGTCACTGAGGCATCTGCGCCACCTGGTGGCCAACATCAACTTCATCCTAGCGGCTTCCTGTGTGAAGGAGAGAGGACTGAAACTTGTTTAAAAATGAAAGAACGTGGAGAAACAAAGTCACTGCCATTGCTTCCCTGGTGACTTCTAGTTGGTGCTTTTCCAAGGGTCCTCCACTGATAAGACCCTATACTTATCGCCTACGGAAGAGAATAGAAAAGTCACTTCATAAGAATATCATTTTGCGCTTTTAGTTACATATCAGAATATTTTTTTAGAAAAAAATAAACATCATTCCTAAGTTCGTGCTGATATTTTTTTTTTTACCAACTCAGTTGAAAGATTTCAGTATTTTTACTTAAATTCATTGGTTTTATATAATATATATATATATATATATATATATATATATATATATATATATATATAATTTTTTTTTTGCCTTAATCTGAAAATGTCTTAGCTCATGAAACCATGTGCCAGTACAACTTCATAGCACTTTTCCTGTTTTATTGTGCATATTTAACTGGAACAAAGTTAGAAAGTTAAGCACCCAGTTTCTCTTATGGCATTCAACACCAACTTGACAGAATTTCACTTTTACTCCTCATGACATGATTTGCCAAGGTATTTTCTTACAACTGTTCTGTACTAAGGGTCAGCCAAGTGACTCAGTCCTTTGCACTGAAGAACTTGTGCATTGAAAGGAATGGAAGGAATGTAGAGAAGAATAAAAGAGGACTCCTTGTGATTTACATCTGTATTACTCTGGCCTCAAAACCTTGGCACTCAATAAAACTGTTTATAGGGCTACTGATTATATTCACAACAAGTTGCCTCTTTCAGTTTTTGCACCATTGTTAATCTATTTGCAGAAAATTGGCCTTCATAGTGTTAATGGGCACCAGGTGTAGTGGAAACATTTCTGAAAACTAAATAATCTCAGAATAACCAAACCTTTGCTTCTGCCTTAAAGCACTGAGAGGCAGACAGGCATGTAGAACTACACCTAAACTATTCACAGGTTTTTAAATTCATACTCATTGCTTTTCCTCCTCAATGACTGGCTTATCCAAAGACCTGATGCCAGTGCCTGCTCTCCAAACTCCGAACTCTGGCAATCCAACATAATCCCAGCACAAGCCAATGTAAACCATACATGTTTTTGATGTAACCTCCATTTTCTACTGTCAAAATGTTTTTATTTATTTTACACCTTTCTATATGTTAATAGCTTACCTGAAGAGTTCTTTGTGGATCCTTTTCCCACCTCAATAAATGGAAGGTGTGCAATAGTCAAGAGGAAGGAAAAATGTAGACAAGAAGAGATGTATGGCATTAGGCATTCATCATTGTATACCTGATTAAAGAGAATATTGCTAGAAACATGATGATATTGATTTCTAGAGAATGTGTCTTCCACTAGCCAATTCAAATATAAAAGGACCCTAAACAGGGCAATAATATAAACAGATCTTTGGGGGACAGGATTTTCCAAAGAGAAGAAAAGTGTTTGGTCAGACACAGAAAGTCTGAGTATTTAACTCTTCTTCCTCACCCTCTCTGGTCCTTCTACAGTGTCAGGCAGGCCTCCTATATTCTATAGGTGATTAGTCACCTATAGAATATCTTCAAAAAATTTACATTGTTTGTTTTTTATGTCTACTATGATTTACTTACTACTTTCCTTTAAGTTAATTTTTACTTGGCTATATTCTAGGCAATACAATGCATGAAATGATATTTTTTATGTTAATTCTTACAATTACTATTAAAATATACAAATACCATGGCTGATGTGACTCAGTGGATTGGTGCTGGCCTGTGAACCCAAAGGTCATTGGTTCGATTCCCCAGCCAGGGCACATAAACAGGTTGCAAACCAGGTCTCCAACCAGGTCCTTAGCTGGAGGCAGGTGAAAGGCAACCATAAGTTGATGTTTCTCTCCCTTTCTTCCTTGTCAGCTACCCTTCTCTCTGAAAATAATGAATTAAAATTTTTAATAAATAAATAAACTAATAACTATTAAAGAAATAGTCTACCATTCAAAAGGCAAAATATGAAAGTTAAATGGAAGAAAATAAAAATAGTTTTTCATAATATTAAGCATTGGGGTATGTGTGTGTCTGTGTGTGTGTGTGTGTCTTGCTCTCACTGTGTCTCTCACACATGCACACAAAATGGCAATCTTTCTGTGAGAGTGTGTTGCTCTAAAAGCTTAAGAAAGAAATAGTCTAAAAAGGGGGACATTTCAAAAACATAGTACTTTAAAGAATTTAAATTACCTTTATATACAAACTTCCAGTTCTGTTCATAATGGAATAATAAGGACCAGATCAACTTCCTGCTATAATCACAGAAAACTGGGTAAAATACATAAAATAACAGTTTTTAGACTTTAGGTAACCCAAGAATGTAATCTTCAAGAAATGGGAAAAAGTTGACCTAAGCCTTACAATTTCCCTCACTTCCTACCCATCGGCAATTTCTGTTCCACTCGCGTCAGAGGAGGGGAAACCCATACAGACTATTAAGGGGATGAAGAAATAGAAGTTGAAGTTCAGGGAAGCTGGGGTGCCTGGAAATTTCAGGGCAAAATTACAGAAAATAGCTATGAAACATAAAACAGCTCCAAGTATCTATACTGAAATTGCATTGAGCCTTTATGGAATACTGAACAATGCATATGAGAGTAAAATTCAATTTGTCAGACAAAGAGCAATGTGGGTGTTGTAAGTGAATATTTCTACAGCTCACAAAAGCTAAGGTATCACTTGAGCACCAACCAATCAAGGTGAAGAGTCCTCAGTAATTTCTTGGGGACATTCTATGGAGCCAAGTAAAGGTTATGTATGCCTTAGAAGTAGGACTAACTTATCTCTGGAGTGAAAGAACTTAAAATCTTTCCTAAAATAGGTTTGAAAACAAGACTCACAGCAATCAAACTGATCTATAACTTAACTGTCTGCCAAAATACTTTTAAAAGAAAGATAAGAAAATCCAACATTCAACAATAACAATTAACAAATGCCCAACACCCAATCATAAATTGTAAGACATGACAAGGAGGAAATGGCGACTCCTAACCAGAAGAAACAGTATTCATAAGACAGAGTGTAAGTGTAATGAGGAGAGAAGCCAAAAATATAAAACATAGAACCCAAGGAAATTCACATGCATATTTTACTTTGATCCATTACAGCAATCAATTAAATCATGGCACAGTATTATTAACCCTATTTTATAAACGAGAACATTGAGTTACAGATGTAAATGAATTGCCAAAATGACAAAGGCCCAATAGTTTTTAGAGTCAAAATAGAACCCATGTTTCCTAAATCTTTAATGTTAAGTAGATGGTGGCATGAATCTCAGTTTTAAATGGCTACTATGGATGGTAATAGACCATAATAATTCTTCCTAGATCCATCATAGGGCAAAAATATCAAGGAAAATACCAAGGAAAGCTGAAAGTGTAACTACAGCCTATGTGTGGTGTCTGCATGTGAGAGCATCTTTGTGTACATGCATTGTGACTGTACTGTGTAAATGATATAATTTGACACAATTATATTAAATGTACTTATTATCATAAAGTACATTTATTTATTTATTTTATTTATTTATTTTTTAAAAGATTTTATTTATTATTTTTAGAAAGAGGGGAAGAGAGAGAGGCAGAGAGGGAGAGAGACATCAATGTATGATTGCTTTTCACCTGCCTCCAGCCACAGACCTGACTGGAGACCTGGTTTGCAACCTTGTTACGTGCCCTGGCTGGGGAATCGAACCTGCAACCTTTGGGTTTGCAGGCCGGCACCTTATCCACTGTGCTACCAGCCAGGGCCTCATAAAGCACATTTATTAATGCTATGCTCAAACCTTAGCATCGTTATCTAATAAAGATGACTTTTCTGGTGGAATTAGGGATAACTCCCCCAATTCTAAAGGCAGAGCTCTTTTAAAACATAGTATTGGAAGCAAAAATTGGGGAAGAAAAGCAGGGGATTATTTTACAACTCACAGCTCAGGTCAGTATAACTCAGGAAAAAGCTTAAAAGTTGAACCTGCATAATTTTCATTACTGGTGATTTTTGAAAACTGAACACTACGTCTTGAAAAGTTCTGTGTAACTCTTAGAGATGGAAGACTGACTAGAAGATGTGATTTACAAGAATTATTGTAATTCTAAAGTTTCAGAGTAGGTAACTATTCTTGGTCAATGTTTATTAATTATTTTGAGTTATACCCTTTGAATGGAATGCCAAGTTTGGAGCATCAAAATGCTTTCTTTTTATGATATAATCGACAATATTTAGGAGCTAACACTCTTAAGTTACATTTAGAGGAGCATCAAAATGTTCTCTATTTCTGCTGTACTCTACTTATTATTGAATTATATTTCATTTAGAGTACAGGATGAAAATGACCAGATGTGCAAGGGTCAATCAATGTAAGACCTCACTAATTTGAACACTTAAGTGTAAACCTGTGTTTTATTATAAGTATGTTTCAAATGACATGTATGTATATAATAATTTGTAATCTATGTAATAATTACATACATAAGATTACATATATATCCATCCATTCATATATATAAAATATATTTGAGAAAAACTTCATATAATATTATCTCTTGAAGATTGACCATACCTACTGATGTATTAAAGATTTGGCAAAATTGTGTAATGTTTCCATGCACTGAAAAAGTTCTCAGAACTTGGAAACTGATTTTGAAAAACTGTTAATATCCTGAAAAGGCACAATTCCCTAGAACCCTTTTTGAAAAATGTTAAAATGCTCTTCAAAGCTCTGGTGCTGAAATAAGACTTCTGAGTATGAGCCAGGTTTCTAGCTTGTTAATAACTTGGTCTTGCTGTGAATCAGTTTCTTAATACAAATAATAATAATAAGAACATCTATCTCAAATATTGGTATGACAGTTTAAATTACAGCCTTCATTCCAAACACTAGCATACAGTGAATACTCAATTAATATTAGCAATATGGCCAAGATATATTAAAATGATAAAATTATGGAGGAAAACTAGCTAGTTTAAAACAATAAATGTTGTACAAGAGAACTTTGAAAACACTCACAGTGAAAGAATGCATTCAATTATTCAAAAGAAGGTATATGGGTTAGTTTCATTCACTAGACTCCCCTCACATCTAAAGTAAGATTACATGTCCCAACGTGGTGGCTCTCCCAGTTGCAAGTAGAGATTTCTCTGTTAAATGAAGCTAGAAAATATTTCACTTTAAATAGAAATAATAACTGATCCAAAAGCAGTAACCAAATAGAATGTTGTAGTTCAAAATAAGTTTCATTTCAATTTAGATTAGACATTTCAAAATATTTGTATTTTAAATCTTAAAACCTCTAAGTTTTTCTCAAAGTTCTTCAATATAAGTAGAGAGTGGACTTAATGGCTAAGGCTACCCTTCACTCAACTTTTTGACTGACCTTGACATTGGTAATATTCAAGAAATAATCACTTGACTATTTGAAGCCACAATTTGAGAAATAACACTAAATCACACAGAGGGAAAGTTTAATAGAAAACCAAAAATTTCAGAGAGGTTGACTGCATCCTTACCTAAGAACAGCAGTCCAAGGTGGGCCATCAGAATGCCATTTGCCCAAAAACCTCTCAATAGGACTTTCTTCCTAAGAATCAGGTTGTTCTTAGAAGAGTTAGCCTCAAAACCAGACACCACTAATTTACACTCAACTCTCTAACTTTCAAATGGTGTGAATGTGAGCAAGTTATTTAGCCACTCTGGTTTATTAGTCTCAACTATCGAAGGGCAATGATGTTGCCTACTATACAGGGTTGTAGAGGTGAGAATTCATAAGATTATACATGTAAAGTTCCTGGTAGAAGGCCTAGCGAGGTATATGTATCAATCAGGTGTTAATCATGTTCTTTTCTACCCATAAAATAACAACATGAAATAAAATTTTTATAAATTAAAGGACACTATAAAACATGTTATTCGCAAGTCTTTTTATGACACCTTTTTCATTCTTTGTCACCACACAAATTAGATGGGAGAAAAAGAGTATCTCCATACTTTTGCTCGCCAGTTCCTGAAAAAGCCCCTTCTGTCTGCCTGGCTCCAATACTCCTTCCTTTGCAAGTTTTTTTTTCACTCCTTGTCCTGGATTGATCGTATCATCCTCTGGACTCCGGTGGAACTTATTTCTATTCATCATCAGGTTTAACCTGTTCTTTCTGTCATTGATCTTTTTGTGTCCATGCAATTCTGGCTGACAAAAGAATATGTTTATAAGAATTGCTTTCTAGTTACTCATCCGTACCTCAGAACCCAAATGGCTACCAAAACCATATTAAATGTAGCTGCTCATCCTGGAAGCCAGAGTACAGGCTGTGGGTCCACTGTACCATACACCATACAGACCTTCTCTATGTAATCTCAGATCACTGCATGTTCTTGTGAATACTTGTTTAGTCTGAAATACAGACCACTGGGGAAGAGTGATGTCAGCCCCTTTCTAGACCACTGTGTGAAGAGTGGCAGGCTGCCCATTATGCCGTGGAATTCACAATAACCATGAACCCACATGGTGAAATGCAGTTTATCTTTTAAACTAGCACACACATGTGCTCACACACAATCATGTGTACTGGTGATAATGGAAACAAAAATTTCACAATGTAAGACTTTCTCTTATAATGTGTGAGGGCTTCTGTCTATTGCAATTCTATTCTCTTTTATTCCATTTGATTTTTTTATTGATGCTGGTTATGGAAAACTAAATCAATTTCATATATCCCCAAAGAATTAGAGTGTACTTAAAGGCACATAAAACATCATGCTATTCTCTCCTCCCACAAATGTTTGAATTCTTGTATCAAATCTCCCACACGTGATTTGCTTTGGTATTGATCTTCCCAATAAAATGTCTGGATGTTGCAAGGTTAACAAGGAAGATTGCAGAAATAAAAGTCAGATAACTAAGAGATTTTTCTTTTCTTTTTAAAAAATGTTTTATTTATTTATTTTTAGGGAAAGGGATAGGAGGAAGAAGGAGAGGGAGAGAAACATCTACAGGTTGCCTTTCACATGCCCCCAGCTGGGGACCTGGCCAGCAACCTAGTCATGTGCTCTGACTGGGAATTGAACCTGCAATTTCTTGGTTCTCAGGCCGGTGCTCAATCCACTGAGCCACACCAGCCAGAGCAAAAGATTGTTTCTTTAAATGAGAACTGCTAGGAATCAAGGTCATAGTTTTCCAGATTTCGATTCCGCCTTCTAATTTTATTCATGGTTAGCACCACGATGACCATCACACATCTCCCATGCACATTATACCAATTATAAATTTGTTTTTATAATGAACAGTCTCTTCATAAACATGATGCATGATACACTTCCCACGCTATTCTCCACAGACAGCTGGGGAGGGAACGTCTGATTCTTTACACAAAGTCTCCTTGTTGTCAGTACACATGGTCCACACTTTCCAAGTAGGGAGTCACCTCGGAAGCTGGAGACAAGGTACAGAAAAACGTCAGCCTTCTCAACTGACGTTAAATGAAGTTCAAAGCTTAGAGTCGTCCAGCCGCTAGTCCAAAACCTAGATGGGCTTGTTGGTGACCTTATGAATGATGAGAACATAATATCTGCCTGATTCCAAGGAGAAACCTAACTTTAGTGTGAGAAAAGACCAGATGTGCTGCAGAAGGCAGTGGGGAAAGAAAACTAACGAATGTCTTCAGCAGAGCTTAAGGCTCCTTGTAAGTGGCATAATGCCTTTTACATTATTTCAGGGCAGCTGGGAAGAACGGCCAGATGACATCCCTCATTCAACCAGTCTAACTCTCTTTGTTCTGAGGTTAGTGTTCTGAAAGAGCACTGTCCAGTGTGGATGGTTTCTAACACAGAACATTCTAAATACTGGACAGTTCTTTATCAGTATGTTAACATAATAGACTATTGGCTCATAAATTGAAGACCGCAGACTTTAAAGAGGGTAAGAAAATGGAGCAGCATGCCAAATCCTCTCTCGTATCTGGAAATTGAGAAGCAGCAGGTGATGTGTGCTTCCAAACCAAAGGTTAAAAATTAATCGGTGTTAAGATAGTCTTCCCCACGCTAGATTACTCTAGCGTAAGTGGAAATAATTAAGTCTTCCCAAATATAATTATTGCAGTTTCACTGGGGAAAATGTCATTTCTGAACATGCCAATCAGATGTTTCTCCCATTAAAATACTACTGAAGATAGCCACTGAGCACAATGTCAGTGACTAGAATTTTTTTTTTTTTTTCCAATGTATGGTTGCTTTTCACCTGCCTCCAGCCACAGACCTGACTGGAGACCTGGTTTGCAACCTTGTTATGTGCCCTGGCTGGGGAATCGAACCTGCGACCTTTGGGTTCGCAGGCCGGCGCCTTAGCCACTGTGCTACCAGCCAGAGCGTGACCAGAATTTTGCTTTAGAGTTGTAGAAATCGGAATTTAACCCAGACGTGTGACACTGGGACATCTGTATGATGTACCTAAGCCTCCCATTTTATCTTTAAAATGAGAATAATAATACTACATTCATTATGGCTAACCCATTTACAAATAAATGACTGATGACACAATGGGTGTCAGATTAGTGTTAGTTATTATTAAAATATTTTATTCTATCTTATGTCTGAACTCCTTATAAACGAAAGTCGGACATGAGACTCCCATTCTTATTTTGGAGCTGAGGTAGGACTGTTACTGAACGGCAAATGGGGTCCTGTCACCTGCCACTCTCTTGGCAAAATTCTGGAGGGAAGGGTTGGTGACAAAGGAAAGAAATCTTTATTCAAAAACTACCCAATTTTGGAACAACAGCTTTGCGCAGGCTTTAGTCACTCAAGTCTGTCAGTTAAGCTTAAACTCTTTAACTCTTTGGTTACAGCTTTAATCACGTAAGCCTATCAATTAAGGCTAAATCCTAACTGTTTCGTTTCAGCTTTACTCGCTCATGCTGATCAATTAAGGCAGAAATCCCAAATTCCCCTATCATTCCCCCTGTTTTTAATGATCTTATTTCTATCGAATTAGTTGACAAATGAAAACAGCAAAATACAAAAGCTGCACGATTTTGGAAGAGTGGCAGGCTTTTGCCTCAGAGCCCACCCCCTGTAGAACGCCCCAAAGAATAACCTCTGCCGGGCCAGCCCAATCCTCAGCTGCGCCTGGAGTTCCTTCCCAGCCAACACACGGCCTTTGGGGAACTCAGGCCGCTGCAGCACCATCATCCTGGCATTCTGGAGGAAGAGAGCCTGAGAGACAGTCTCTGCCCTCCTTTTATTTTAAATCTTTTGGCCATAATTCCATGTACTCGGGAGGCGTTCAGCTTCTCAGCCAATCCCATCCTAGACTGTTTACGTTTGCCTTGGGCACCCTCCTGCTCCACCGTGATCTGATCAGATCTCTCGGTATCCAGACCAACTTCCTACTGTGGCAGTTTCCCGAAATGTGGCCCCAGCGGGACTCTGGTGGATTCTACACTGTGAGAGCACTGGAACTAGGTTCGGAGAAGGTAAAGGTGATGGGATCATATCAAGGAATCCAATTCGAAGGCAACTTTTTAAAATTCTCACCTGAGGACATTTTTTCATTGGGTTTCAGAGGGAGAGAGAGATGTGAGAGAGAGAGAGAGAGAGAGATTGGTTGCCTGTTGCTCCCTGCCTGGGGATAGAACCTGCAGCCTTTTGTTGTACCGGGAATTATGCGCCAACCACTGAGCCACACCAAGCCAGGGCTGAAGGCAACGCTTAGATCAAGAAGGCTGGGCAGGCATGAAAAACCAGTTGTGAGGCAAAAACATCGGTCACAAGATAGGGTAGGAATGACGGGGAAGAAGTGCCTTCAGTCAGGAGGCATGCCATCTTTAGGGCACCTCAGCACAGGGTGGAGGCAGGTGGGGAAGACAGTATGAGCTCCAGCGCCCAATCCCAATTTAGCTTATGTAGATTATCTCTATTAAAATTTAACTGGTCTTAAACAGATGCCACACAGAACAGGTATTTTGGGTAAATCATCGATCCTGTCAGACTGAAGGTTTGTGGAGATGGGCCTTTGTGATTTAAATATCTGATCCTAGTGATTTCCTGCTACATTCTCTGGGTTTCCATATTTTTCTTGGGAAAAAAAAAAAAAAAAAAGAGCTTTTTAGCTAGTAACAGGGGTGGAAACACAAAACTTTGGCCCACTTCAGCTGCTGATTATTGGCTGAAGTTGCTGTAATTACAACAATCAGCAGCTTAGGACTTGAAGAAATTCTCAAAGGGAGGTCATAAAATGGTGTACCTCAGCTGCCTCCAGTGGTAGGAGGACCAATCTCATTACTTTACAGTCACCAGGCATTTGCTATATTGACATTCTGCTACGTGTCCCCAGGCATGTACGCAGTGAATAAAGGGAACAGAAGTCCAGCTCTCCTTTCTGCACAACATTCTGTGGCTCATCTAGGGAGGTTCTGCTTAGGGACCTAAAATCTGCAACTTCCGTCCAGCATGCAGATGTGATTTTGTCTCAACTTCTTTTTCCAACAGCTGGGGTCCTAGCCAGCCAGCTCTCTCCTACTGTTTTTCAACATAGGCCCTGGATCCAGCCTCTTACCCCATTTCTGTGTTTTATTTTCCATACAAAGTATTGTCTACTTCAATCAAGCCATGCCCTTCATTCTCTTCAATTAATTTACCCATTTAACCAATAAATATTCATTGTGTGAATAATTGATATTAAACACTAATAAGCTATTCAGGATTGAAGAAGTCTTGTTTATGTCCCTGCTTTGGCTCCTAGTCTAGAGGTTAGGGACAGACCAGATGATAGGTATTCCCAACATGGCATGAGAAGTTTATAAGCTCCTAGAGGACAGAAAGTCTGTCCTACATCACAGATATCACGCACAACTCCTGGCACACCTGTCCTGCTCACGTAGCTAGAACTTAAAACAAGGTGATAATTGAGTTGAATTGATATCCGAGAATGGTAAAATCCTGTCTGAATTTGTCCTTTGTTTGGGAGGGATAGCAAAGAAACTAGAATATCTAAGGAAGCAATTTGTATTTTTCTCAGAAATGTTGTAATCGCATGAACCAAAGGCAAAGGGGATAGAAAGAGAATGAGAAAGCATTTGTGGGCTGACTCAGGAGAACCTCAAATAAGAGGTTCTCAGGCAGAAACAGCAATTCCCAGAAAGCATGGCAAAGGACAGCCTCTCAAGGCACCCTTTCTGGTTTGGAGTCCCTGGCATTTGATACAACCATGAGCCCTTTGCCCCACTCCCCTGAGAGAGAGCTACTCCTGGCTTCACCCTTCCTTCCCCTGGTGACAGAAGATCTTTGGCCTCCCAACTGCTTCTACCAGGGCTAGCATCACTCAGTGTCTCTCTCAGCACAAATGCAGCTTAATGCTTGTGGCTTCAGTGGCCACACTGTTGACTGAATGGTAAGAAAATATGTTTTGCAGAGTGGTTACTGTTATGTTAGAGGTTCTTACTTTCTATGATCATAAAAATGAGAGCTAAGATTCCCAGAGCTTAAAAATCAATGACATAAAGCACATCAAATTGAAAAGAAAATAAACTCTCCTGCATGCCCTTTGTCATGGGATCTCATTTATTTTCCCTGTGACTCTTATTTCCTCTGTGAATTACTTAAGAGTATATAGCTGGAATATGATTGAGTGTGCTAAATCTATTAATACAGTATAGAAAACAGCCAAAGAAAATGATGGTATTAACACTATGGACTGTGCTAAATAAAATTATTTAGGTCACATGGAATTTTATGGCTCTAATAGACTTGGAAATTTTTATTTGGGCAGATAATTGGCAGAGCTGATTTATATATTATATGCAAGGTGCATGCGATCAATTGGCAAAATTTTAGAAAAATAACATACCACAAAAGTATTATATTTTGAAATAAATTTATTCTTATATGTAATACATAAACATAGTCATTATTTTTTAAAAGTCTCCATTTGCTGCAATAATAGACGGTTTGACTTCGAAATCTTGCTTTAATTAATTTTTTTTAATCCGTGGGCATCATGTTTTAAATCTTAGCTTTAACAGCCTCTTTATTGGAATGAGGTTGTTTATTAACTTCCCTCTCACAAATGTTCCATACATAATAGTCTAAAGGATTTGCATTTGATGGACTAGGCGGCCAGATTTCCTTTGACCAGAATTCAGTAACATTGACAGAGAAATTCTTGCACCTTTTTGGTGTTATGTGCTGGTGTACCCTCTTGTTGGAAGATGAAATGATGTCCATTTGCGACTTGCTTCATCCATGGTACAACTACTTCTCTCAAAATATCAAGGTAAACATCCTGGATCTTCATTGATAATCTCCTTGATTCTGTGTACAACATCTGGACCTGTACATTCCTGTATATATATATAATTTTCTAAAAGGCAAATTGTATAAGATTGTGGATAGCATGTTACCTTTTGTGCAACAGAAGAAAGAATATATATATGATTAAAGCAAAACCTAATAAATACATTATCTATAAGGAAAGGAAAGACAAAGGATAGAGGCAGATTAAAATTTAGATTTCTCTAAAATTGAATTATGCTTTTGATTTTGAGACAATTCTCCTATTTCCCCATAATTTAAAAGTTAGATCAAAACCAAAACCTGAAAGTAAATTATTATAAAAACATAAAACAAGTGAACCAAACTGTATATCAAGTAGCAATACAAGGAGAATATTCATTGCAAGTGGTTTTAAACCATAGTATTTTGACTATACATTTTTAAAAAGAAAAAATGAAAACCACAGAGAATTCATTTTAAAATGAATTCAGTAAGTTTGTGATTACTGGAAATATTGTTATAGTTATTTGAAGCTATTTTATATAAAAATAAAGCTAGTAATGAGTTGTTAAATGTGTCACAAGCCAAGATATTTTCAGAGGAAGGAAAACAAGATATAAAACCAAGGAGTTTAAGTAAACACACTGAAACTTTTTATTTGAATTGGTTAAAATATCAGCATGAACTGAGGAATGATGTTTACTTTTTTAAAAAAATGTATATTTTTCTCACATATTCCACTACAAACCCTAGAAGCAACGAACACCTGGAAACGATGAACTTCTATGGTCTATAAAAATATATTTCCCATTAAAAGGAACTAAAACTCCTTGGAATACTGTTTACCCTGGGTCTGGAGCAGAAAATGTACAAGATGAATTTTGAGCATATTGTTCTACTTGAAAGACACACACACACACACACACACACACACACACACACACTATCAAAGACAACTGAGTAGGTTCAAAAGAACGCAGGAGTAAACTGAGGCGTTCCCAATGGCTAATGTTGGGAATGATGTATTACCTGGGATTTGAAAAAGTAAAAATTTATGTAGGCACAAGGAAAGGTGAAACGAAGATAGCAAGAAGTGAACTGTGTTAAGCTTGGTGAGGAAGCCTGTGAATTCACTGAATCCCATCTTCTATGCAGTGTATGAAACTCTCTGAAATAGGTTGCTGCCTTTGAGCCATTGGCATGAATGTAAGTTTCTACAATGTTACTATAAATGGAAGAAACGAAGATGCTGTCACAGGAGTTCTGTTATTGCTATGTTGTGAATGTGTGTAGAAACGTTAACATGTCTTTGCATATCTGCAATCTTCATTAGTAAAGCTGTATAACATTCTTTTCCAGTTCTTTTCTCATACACAGGATGGGGCCTGATAGGTTTATAATTATTTGTATGAAAAATAGTACAATAATTAATATATAATAATACAAGAATAAACTGAGTTTCATATACTTGCTGTAAACCTACCTTTGCCCCACTCTGTATTCATTTGACAAGTAAATCTGAGTACCTGGTGTGTGCTCATCACAGCTCTGGGCCCAGTAGATGAAGAAGGGAACGTGAAAGACACTTCTTGAGGACCTTGACTTTGTGAACATTAAACCAATAAAGAAACACAACTATTTCAAATAAAGGATAACTAGAAGGAGAAGTAGGGAGGGATGAGCAGTATTAGGATGGTCAGAAGCCACCCTTTGGAAACGGAATTGGAAGGGAGTCCAGAGCCTAGTGAATTGATAAGGAGAAAGCGATTTCCCAGCAGAAGGCACAGCAAGTAGAAAGGCTCTGGGAAGAAATCTAGCTTAAGATAAACAAGTGGGGGGAGGTGGTTAGGGGGGTTAGGGAGGCAGTGCGGAGAGCAAACTGAGCTGGGAGATCTGTGGTACCATGTGAGGTCAGGGAGGAAGTAAGGCCACATGGTAGGGTTATCATGGACCTGGGTTTGCTGGTATGGTCTCAGTTTGTGCCTTCTTTCTTGTTGTGAGGACTATTAGGGCCCCTTTCACCTGACAAAAGTCCCAGAGTGCAGTCCCAGTGATATTGTCATTCTACTTAGACTTTAGATTCTATTCCAAGTACAATGGGAAGGTCCAAGGTGATGTTAAACTAGACAAAGCCAAGATTAAACTTTTGAAAAAGCACTGTAAGTATTTATGAAAACTATCAAATGGTTTTTCTGTATTTATAATATTAACATAGCTAACAGATACTCTTAATTTACTGGGTGAACAGAGGCAATTTCCTGAGTCTCCACCCCAATTTTTTTCCACATAGCCATATACCACACAATTTACCAAATAAACACGGACTAGATGTGAATGAATGTACATTCATTTACTGTATGTTATCACAAAGGCAATGGAAATCTATATAATATTTTGTAAACTTCCTTTTCTAAATGTTTCTCCTTGCCCCCTTATATCTGAAGAATTAAATCAATAGCCCATTCAACTTCAGAGAACACATATGCATTCCAGTCTTCAAGTAATGTGACAGCACAGTGAGAAGAGAATTAAGTCAGGAGAAAGGCACCCTACATTCTAGCTGTTTGGGTAAGAATTTTTCTAAACCTGTTAGGTCTCAGTTTGATCAACTATGTACAATGAGGTGGAGAGTTTCTTTTCATTTCTGTCACTTTCAGGATAGGATTGTCAATAATGTCAATAATGAGATGGGAGAAAGTGAAAGTGAGGAGTGGGATAGGAGGAGGAGGAAGGAGGTGAAAGGAAGGAGAGATTCAGTTAAAGAAGAGACTGGAGAGGAAACAGTGGGAGGAGAAGTGGAGTGGGATGAGGAGGGGGAGAGGAAGGAGAGAGGGAGGGAATGAAGGAGAGAAGGAGAGAGGAGCAGGAGAGGGAAGAAGGGAGGGGAAGGGAGCAGGGGTGGGTTGGAAGGGGAGGGGAGGGAAGGAGAGCTGGGAAAAGGATTTGGGATTAAGGTTAATGAAGTGATTCAGTCAGGGTTTTTAGTTGCAAGCAACAGACATTAATTTGGTTTTTAGACTTGGAGGCTTTTCGCCAGGAATGGAGCTCAACTCTCCACTGCCCAACGTAAAGCCGAGCAGAGCTGGTCAATGTAAACGCTAATGCCACCATTTATTTCTGAACCAAACTCAGGCCTATAGCACTAACACTCCTGCCAGGGACTGATTGGAGGTCTTGCCATCCTACCCCAATGAATACACTTTTGCATCATTGTTCCCACGTCAACATTGATGAAGGTAACATCTGCCTGGCATGTGCCTGTACCCTGGCTTCGAGGGACACCGAGGAAGTAAAATTTCAAGCTCTTTTGTGGGAGGAGATGTCTGCTTCCCACAGAGAATGAAGGAGAATTTCCCACATATGAGAAGATGAAATGTTGCTATAGGGGGAAAATGGCACATTCATTATGAGAAGAGCAGATTGTATTTAACGATGCATTAGCTTTTTGGTAAAAATGTAAAACTATAAAAATAGTAACACAAGAATCTAGAATTAGGTGAGCAAAGTGACAGGCTTCTCCGTTCTAGTATTTTTAAGAGAGCTTTGTTGTTTTTTTAAAGATATATATTTTACATTTAGTTTGCATATTTATTATTCTTGTTATTATTTTGCTTTCCAATTACAGTTTATATTCAATATTGTTCTACATGAGTGAGTTTCAGATGTACAGCCAAGGAATTCTGGAGGAGGGGAGAGAGGACAGGGACCAGCATGCACCTTTCTCTTCTCCCAGGGAGTCAGCTGGAAAAAGCTCTACAGAAGCTCTTTATAGACGCAAGGCAAGAGTCTCAAGTTAGGCGGGGCATGGGCCCTGGCTCTCTGATGTGGGATACATTTTCCTTCAAGTTTCTTGTGCTCAGAGAGAAAAGGAAGCCCATTTCCTTATCAGCCAAAGCAGAATGAGTCCTTTCAGCGGCCCCACCCGTGAGCATGAACTTTGCCCTGCCCAAATATGTGTGTGGAGGTCGGTCGCACTCTAATGGAATCATTTAGAGCAACGCAGCTGGGAGACCCAAATCTCACTTCCTTGATATTCCACAGTCTGCAGCTGATTTTTGCCAAGCCAAAAGGTGACTTCGGGAGGGAGAAAGAACCGTGACAGCCACAAAATAAAAAAAAAAAAAAAAAAGGAATGAAACCAGAGCAACTCTCTGACATTTTGGCATGCCAGTATGGTCATGGCAATCCTGCCGCTCAGAATAATTTGTCTGGCCCCGACACTCAGTTTCTTTGAAGGTAATTTATAATCACGGAAACCGCACAGATCCCTGAGGTCGGGGAGTCACAGGGAGACTGACCACATCCTTTGTTTTCATTTCTCAGCTCCAAGTATCTTAAGCTGCTTATTGTGCCTGGTTCCAAGAAGTGCAAATCATCCCAGGCGGCTGCGTTGCATAAGAATGTTTCAAATGGCGTGATGCCAGCCCCATCAGTACAAATGACTTAACTGTTTTCTGATGAACCAAAGGGGATCGCTGTGCGTGGCTCTCACAAAACCACGCTCTACCCCTGATCTGGCAGAGTAAGACTTGCCGGCGTGTTCTGATTGAGAACCACCACCGGGACGGTTGCATTTGCTGAAGTTGGTCCTCTTACTCTGACATCAGAAACAACTTGATGCCAGGGAGAGAACAGCATCTGAGCATCTGTCACCTAGTGAGTGCTTTGTCCTTGCGCCTGCCTTCACCTCCCCACACATGGATTGGGCACCTTTGCGGTAGCCTTGCCCTGCCTGCAGCACAGGTGTCCTTGCTCAGGCCCGGGAAAGGACCTCTCTCTGCACAGACCTGAGCCTGGTATCTTTGGACCTGTGCATGCACAGTGGCCATGGGTCAGGAACGTCTGTTCATTCCTTTCCAGAAAAAAAAAAAAAACAAAAAAACATTTTTGTAAAGAGTCTCTTAAAGACTTACCAAAAGCCCAGTATTTTACAGAATCAATGGCAGATGCCAGCAATTTAATAAAGATGGAACACGGTGTGGGTTATTTCCTCAGTTTGGTTGGTTCTCCCCATGTCAGCCTACGCAATTAAGAATCCCCTTTAGAACGTGGATAGTCTGTAAAGGAAAGGGAGCCAGGAATTTATATAGAAAGGGTTCAGATTTGAACCATCTGGACAACCTTGTGGATTAAAGCTTTGAACCTGGGCGTGCTCTCCCTCCCAGGAAGCACACCCGGCCTTGGCCTTGCTGGCTTCTTCCCCTCTGGCCTGCACAACTTTTTAGCCCTAAGGGACCCCCAGAAACTTGACCAGGGGAGCAATGGGCAGTGGCAGCTGGTCCCTGGCTAGCCCCATGACTCTGTCCCCAAGGCCCCGTTTTCTCTGTCTTCTTCCTGCTTATGCTCATTTCCCCAACTAGATCCTCAGCTGTTGTTTCTTCTATTCTAGGTCTTTTCTGCCCAAACTGAAAACCCCACACACTATCCATCAGTGCTAGAACCTGCTCTGGGCCAGGTCTGCTTTTTGGTATAGTTTTCTGGCAACCCAGAGGGGACACCATATAAAGACCCTTGAGCATGTCTGTGCCTTTCCCTTACTCGTCCTTCCCTGCCCCCATGGTGGTTACCCTTGTCCTCCTCTCTCTAAAGCCCAAGGGCCCTTCTGTTGCCTCCCTAACTTTCAACTTGGCCAGTAACAACTGGTGCCATTTCTCAGTCAACGCCGCTGGTAATATCTTTGGATGGAGCAAGGGAGCATTGGGCGCTCACCGCTAAAAGGCCGCTGCAACCAGATCGGTTGGCCGTGAACCCGGGAAATCCATACCCTGCTGCCTGCTGGAGGGCATCCGTGCACCCACACAAGGCCTTTCCCTGCGGCTCTTCCTGGCCTCGCAGGGTGCCAGTTCCCGGTGGAGAGACAGAGATCCTTGGCTTTTGGTTGGAAAGATATCCTTTTCTTCCCTTTTCTTTCTTCTTTTATGTCTGAAGTTGAATTCAGGTTGACTTTCCTTGAGCTGTTTTTAAAATTCTTGAGGTATAGCTAAAGAACCCAGGCTAAGGCAGATCAGGAAAAAAAGATGGCTTTTAACTTTGGCTTTTTCATTGAAATAGCTTCCTGAGGGTCTGAACAAAACCCTTTGCCCCGTGGATATGAACCCAGGTTCATTTGGCTCTAAGGAGGGTGGGGGTTGGGGGGATGCTCACTCCCAGCTAGAATCTCAGGTGATCTTAAGAGATTGAGTATCTTTGTGAGGGTGGCGAGGAGGCTGAGACACCGTGGAAGAGTTTGGGATAACTTGGGAGGTCAAAGCCCCTGGGAGTTCAGCCCACAAACAGCACACTTTCCATCCACAACACAATATCCCTGGAAATTTGTTCAGGCTCTAAGGATCCCACGCAAAACACTAAAACCAAACATGGGAAAGTTGTGCCTCCAAAGCCAAAAACACCCAGCCCCCAGCCCCATGAATACTTCTGCAGCTACACAATTCATAGGAAGCCTTTCCTTGCAAGTGCTTACAGAAATGGGAAGTGATCAACTTAAGGTTGCCAAAATGTAGCTCTTTTGATGCCTGAGTCCATTTTTGTATGCAAAACTAGAAAAGGCTGGCTCTAAAACGAAAACAGAAATGGGGTTTAGAGAAAGAAAAGGAACAGAAGCAAGCATAGGGTTATCCCAAGGCTATTTCCCCTTCTCCTTGGGAATGGTTTGGGAGCTTTCAAAGCATCATAAAAGGGGATGCCACCAAGGCCCTCTGTAGACCCTGCGGCTACTTTATTTGTTGTCAACCACATCTAACTAAGCTGCCCTTCTCCAACTGAGCTACTCTACCTTACTTGTAAAGCTTCTCTACAAACTGCAGGGGTATCTAATCAATGTCTGCTTTAAAATCAGAACTCGTTCCCTTCCAACCAGGGAATGTCATGGGACGATCCCTATCTTTGCTCTCCAAGCTTGCCTCGATTCATCTGAGTGTGCAAGGTTCCTTGAAATGAGTGACACCCAGAGAGCCTTTTTCCAGAAGAATGAGGTGTAGTTAGAACTAAATGGACAAGATACTAAACCAAATGGGAAACTAATGATTCTAAAAAAAAAAAAAAAAAAAAAAAAAACTCAAAAAAAAAAAAAAAGTTTGAATTAGGGGGTGAATGTTTAACTAAAAGCTCTTCCATACAGGAGTCATTGGAGTAAATTGAAGGATAGATGAAAACTGAATTTTTCTTTCTTTTCTGTTTTCTCTTTTCCTGTTAATTTTGTTTCTTGATTTCGAGTTAAAAAAAATTACTCCTTATTTGAAAATGTCTACCTTGACAAGTCCAGGGAAATCTTGATTTGGCTAAAGGAAAGGTGAAGCATTGTTACTTTATTCTCAGAGCTTGTTGAGGGCTTTGGATAAACCAGTGACATTAGAATTACTATTATTTTATTATGGGCAACTATCGTGCAGGGCACAAGGAAGCAAAAGAGGGAGGAGGAGAGAGAGAGATAAAAAGATAGAGACAGGAGGAGGAAGAGCTTGCTGGTTGGTGTTCTTCTAAAATTATAATTTGTGAGATATTCTACTTCAAAGATATCCTCATTCTTGGAAGACCAAGTGGGACCAAAAAGAAGTGCCGAACGAGAAGGAAGAATTTATTGCCCACCCTGGACCACGCTAAGCCTTAAGGAAGAGAGGTTTTTGTATTGGATCTTTGTTTCGTTCCTCTTTTCTCCAGCAGAGCTGAGGTGGCTAGGTGAGGTCTACAGAATTTTCGTGGAAGAAACAATGGCAGTCAAGAAGGGCTTGGTGCAGCCTCCTCTAGAGTCTAGGCCTCCTGCTCCATATTGACTTATGCTTGAAGTCAGAGTAGTAGAATTATGTGTGTTTGCCTTGAGTATTTTATATACTGGTGCCAGTGGAAGATCACAGCTTTGGCTTCTTGGTCTCAACCACCTGTTAACAGGTAACTAACATGAATGCAGCTGACAATTTACATAATCCTCTTCCTTAAGAGCCCTTATTCCATCTGCCAGGGCTCATGCAAGTGTTACCAGCCTAGACAAGAATCTTGATCCAGTGAGAAACACTAAGAAGCTTTCCCACTTAGGGATCTATAAATACAAATATGTATCTAGAATGAAAGCACAGAGCCCAAATAGGGCATGTCTTCCCAAGTGCAGAATACAGATGCTGAATCCTGAAAGAAAGCTGCAATCAGGAAGTCGGAGGGTCACAGATACTTGGGAGGAGAGACCCAATCTTTATTACTCCGCTGCGAATGAACACAGTGAAAGGATTTCGTTTGCATCAGACTTACAAGCACATTATTCTACATGGGGCTTCATGTCACTCATTGATTTCCATTCCAATCTCTTGTGAATTCTAGGAATGTTTGAAGTCCTTTTACTTTCAGACTGTGTGATGTAGACCAGAGCATTCCAAAAGAAGGGTCTTGCGTGTTTTTCTTGACTCAGCCAGTTTTAAAGAAGTTAAGCTACCGTTTTAGCATTGGATTTCCATCTTCCCTGGAAAATGTGGATGATCGGGAACAATGAGTTTACATATTTCCATGCGCCAACAAGGGCTTGGGCTGAGAAGCAGCTGCCCCCATTCGGCAGGACAAGAGCTCTTCTAGATCAGCCCAAACATGAACACCCACTTAGTCTTTGACACTGAGGCTGAGCAACAGTTACCAGTCATCATACTAGCAAAGGCAGTTTGATCTCTCCCTCTCTTTCTCTAGTATTGGAAATATTTCTTTGCTACTCACATCTCCATCAGTTATGCAGTAATAAATGCCATGTAGTGCTAAAGCCATCACATATTTTAAGAAAAATGGAAAGTGCGTATCATCAGGAAGATACAAAATAATCCACGTGTTTAAGAAGCAAATCCTCCCTTGCTTCACTTATATTTCTGTCTGGTTCTTGTAGGCATTTTAAATCCTGAGACTGAGACGGGGTTTGGCATATGTTGTATTTTACCCTCAAACACCCACAGGTCCTGAAAGCTTTTGTGATCAGACAGGTTGTAAGATGGTGTAGAATATCACTGTAGGCCGAGGAAAGCCCAGGCCAAGTACTCAGGGACTTTGAATGGTTTTGAGTTTCTTCATGCTGTTCTTAGTCCCTTGTATCCTAAGTTACAGAAAGATACACTATATTAGGTTTTAATGGACTTGGGGTTTATGAGTCCAATTATTATAGGCCCCAAATAGTGACACTTCCAACTTACACAAATGAGATAAACTTACGTTGTTCTAACTCAATTCCTGAATATTTGTGCCTAAGCATTTGCACCAGGCACTAGATTTAAGAAGAAAGTGGAATAAGGATATAGGATTTTCCTTTTCCATGTTAACAATTTCTGTGTGTGTATGTGTGTGTGTGTGGGGGGGGGGGTGTGTGGCAATTTAGCCAAAACAATTTCTTACATCACCACTCTGAAAAGCTCCCAAATGTATCAGATGACATGCAATTTAAATGGTTAATTTTTTACTACAAGAATTAGTTACTTATACCATTGTCTCAAAGCTTTAAATATTTTTTCTCTATGTTGAAGTAATGACAGTATAATAGCTATAATTTTGCAGCCTGAAATATAAATGATTCCCATCTAAACTTCTCTATTAAAATACGCCAGAAAACTGATTTTAAAGTAAAGTTTATGTTGGTTCCACCCACCAGACAATTAGATTCAGGATGAGTAAAGGGACCTTCTAGAAGTAGAATAATGAAAGACTGAAAGAGACACGAACACCCACTTTCTTGAAAATTGTGATTAACCATGAGCCACAAAGAACTTTTATGCAGAGAGAGAGTATGTGGCCCGCATACATACCGATCATGTGAAAGACAGCGAAGTTTGCATTAATGCTGTTCTTCTCAGATAGACATATACTAGCAGAGTCCTGTTTCTGCAGTGAATTGTACATATAATGTATCATTTGCCGCATAACCGTCAGCCAGACTGCTGGACTGCCTTCTGCTTTCCCTCTGGAAAGAGTACAGAGGCCTCCTGTCCTCCAACCTCCTTACTTACTTGCCTATAATCTTTTTTTTTTTTCCATTTGTCTCGTTTTGGTGAATACTTTTAAAGCTGAATGCAGATAAAGCCATAGATGATAATGCAACAGATGCTGCAAAGCTGCTTCAAAAGAATCATACATCATGTTAAGTACAAGTTTATACAGAGGCCAGCACCTCGCTGGGAATTTGAGGGCAGGGCAGACAGTAAGGCTGCGAAGTCTGTGCAGACACCTCAGTCAGTGGAAGGGTTGGGACAGACCCAGCCCTGCTCCCCGTCCTGGTCCCCTGCAGCGGTTTGTCCCCCAGGAGAAGAGAGCCTTTTTCCTTTGCATGTGGGCAACTTCAGTTGTCCACAGCCATTCCCTGGGAGGGGCTGCAGATACCCAGAGGGGTTGCCTTTCCCAGGGTGAGCTCTTATTTCTAATTCACACAGGAAAGCCTTAGAGAAAAGGTGAAAGTCCTTGGCATTGGAAATGAGGCTAATGCTGACAAGAGAATGCATACCTGGAACAAAAAGGACTCCTGGAAATTGGTGCTGCTTTAGGAAATGTTTAGAAAGCCTGCTTAAACTCTGTCTTCGTAGGGATTGTGCTCTGATGGTCACACACAGCCTGGGTGGGTGAGACTCAGCTCTGTGCATTACAGCCTCTCAGCCACTCCCCACTTTCCCTGCAGGTCCCTGTTCCTCAGCCCCTACTCCCTCAAGGTCAACACTCCAGTTCACAAGATGCCCTGCCTCTAATGGCATTCAAATGACATTCTAAAGGATGAGAAGAGTGCAGGTTGGATCCTGTGAGTTCAGCAGTCGCTGCTGCTAAGAGATCGTTTTAAATTGTGAAGACTGCTTCTTATGAACACGTTCTTCCACCAAACATTTTCTGGTCAACGGGAAATAAAATGAGAAAATGCTCCCTTATCCTGACCACCAATCAAATTTGGGGTTCTCGAGAGCATCAGTAAAAGTGCCAGTGTTCAGAAGGTAAGTTCACATCCGCCTTAGTGTGTGTGTGTGCATGCGTGCACGCGTAAAATGGGAGGTGTGTGCCTGTGGGTGAGAGTTTTATGGTATATATAGCTAAAAAGACAACTGGCTATAAAGAATACTGATGTTAAATAAGGAAATTTGACTAGGGACTTTATATTAGCTAGTATTAAAGAATCATGACATTTAAGTGTGATCATATTATTTTAAACACATATTATAGAACAAGTTCCTTTTACTTTTTTTAAAAAAATATTTATTATTATTAGAGAGAGGGAAAGGGAGAGAGGCAGAGAGGGAGGGAAACATCAATGTATGGTGGCCTTTCACCTGCCTCCAGCTACAGACCTGGCTGGAGACCTGGCTTGCAACTTGGTTATGTGCCCTGGCTGGGGAGTCAAATCAGTGACCTTTGGGTTAACAGGCTGGCACCTTATCCACTGTGCCACCAGCCAGGGCTTGAAAATGTTCCTTTTAAAAAGAAGTGTACTAGTTCTTTTCCTCTAAATTTAAGAGTTCTTAGGGGTAGAATTTCATATATGCGATATGTTTGAAAACCTTGAAAAAAAGAAAAAACTTCAAAATAAGAATAAGAATCAAAACAAGCTAGGATAGAAAAAGGGTTTAATCAAAGAAATGCTAATCATTAAAATATAGGTAAATGTAACATCATTAAATTTTATAACAATTGGTAGATACATAAACCAGAACTATTAAACATTTGTGCAAAATACATTTAATTTTTAACAGAAGAAGCAGCCATCTGGTAAAGGATAAGGGTTGGTGTCTACCTTTCTTTACAACTCCTACTTGCGCAAAGCAGTATTCAACAGGGAAATTGCCTGTGAATAAATGGATAAAGCCTCATTTATCATCTCAACCTCTGTGCCCTGCAACCACATATCATAGGATCATTCATACAGTCTTTCCCACCTTCTGCTGTGTTGGTTGTAGGAAAAGTTTCAAAGATCTTTACCTCTGAAAGCAAAATCAGTGATGCCACTAGGCCCAGAGAAATTGTGTCCCTATGGTGTAGGTCAGTGGAAATGAAGGTCAGGACCCTATGCTAGTTAAAGTTCTTCTCTGGTTTTGCTTCTTGTGCACCTCTGGAAAGAATATGTCACGCATTCACAATACTGCTTGCTAATAAGAATTGTACTAAGCCTCTTCATTTTGGTTGAATCAAGCGCGTCATGTTTTTCACTTGAAGAAAAATAAACATTTATTTATTTTTGTCCTTCAGCCATTCTACAAATAGTTTGATCTCACTTTGTAGTCACTCATTCTTGCATCATTCATTCATTCCACCAATATTTACTACCCTCTGGTTGTGGGCAAGCCCAATATTAGATTATGGAGGAAAAAACAAAAAAAAAGAGAAGTGACAACACACGTGGACTTTGTTTTCATGGAACCTCATGTCTAGTAAGTGATTTTGCTGCCAAAAATCGAGATATAATTTGTGATGCTTATTTCTGACCCTCACATCACCCCCATATTTTTGGTTAGCTTGAACCTCGTATTTTGTAAAAATTGGAAACGTTTCTATTGATGTTCAGTCTTTTTTTCCCCACCCCCAGTTTCTGGCTGGTGGTCAGCGTAGAGGAGCCAACACATCACAAGATGGGCTGCTGCTGTGTTTCTGGGCCTGGCAGGAAGTGGAGGCTCTGGGCGCAGCCCAAGAAAGCCCGTCTTTTGTAAGCCTCCCAAATCTGCTTCTCAAAAGAAAAAAAGATTTATTTAGAAGTTGCAACAACCAAGGAACTAATTCTCCTCTCCCACATGAGCCTCAAGCGTTAGCTGCAGCATCAAAAACATATCAGTACGGAGAGGATTCATGACAAAACCCCACGTTTCTTTGCCACTATTATTTAATATTCAGAAAGTACGGACTTCCCTGATCATAACTCCCATCCTTACCCTTCCAGGCAAAGGCATGGTGTGTTGAAAAAATCAGGACTTTACACTGAATATATGTTGCTTTCAATACTCAGGCCCCATTTGCGATTCTCACTCTCCATGGTCCTTTGTCGAGTTCAGCCAAGTGTGGTTTCACCAGGCCAGCCTGCGTGGTTGAATTCCCAAGGATGTGACTCCCAGTTGTTGCTGTAGCATGCTTAATGCGATCAGAGGCCACTTGCATTTTCTATAGGCCCCGTATGGACATGGTAGTCAGCGGGTGTTGAGCGGCTTTCCCTGTGTTAAAGCCACAAGCCTGTTCTGGAAGCTAAGCAATTTTCCAACTTTGTTTTCAGTGGCATGGTTGGTTATAAATGACACAATACACTCACATCCATCAATGGAATGGAATACAACAATGAAGACAACTCTGTATAATATGCATCTGTCCTGGACAAGGGGATCAGAGTTATATTCAAGTTGTCTTGTGTATTTTTCATCAACGTAGTGTCATTTATGGATCCTCTAAGAAGTTAGGAAGTTCTGCAGGAGTTTCCCATAATGCTAAGGTCATGGATGGCTTTAGAAATTCTTATTTATCTAGAGAAGGGGAGGAAAACATTTCTTCACTAACAATATGGTAAAGTTACCTTGTTGAGAAAATTTCAATCAGCAATGCCAATTGCAAGTTTTACTTTCGGCCCTGAGTTTGGTTTTCCAGAGTAATATTTGCCACTATGCTGTTATTGTTTTATCGCCAGTGGTTCTAATTAAATGTATACTCAATACTGACAAAAAGCACATCAGTTTGCTCATTCATAGGCAAAAAAACCCTTCAAATTACATTTTATATATCCTCATTTATATTTTACCCTGAGACTTTTCTTTCTTAACCCTTGATTTATTATGTCCTGTCAATACTTTTAAAGAAAATTCATTTGAGGCAAGAAAAGAATATCAAAGAATTAAAACTGTCATTTTTTTTTTTTAAAGGAAGAGAGAGCTAAAAATAAAGACAGGGCTAGGAAGATGTAGGAGGTGCTGAAAAGAGGGAAGTTGATGTCAGGCTAGGAGCCTGAAATCAGGGGGAACACACAGTCCTCTTCCTATGGGGGTGGGTTGAGCTTCCTTATGACCACAAATTATTCTAATTCAGATTTACACTAAAGTAATAGCTCGGAAAGGACAAGAATTCATATCTGAGAGTGACATTTTCTTTCTCAAATGAGTTGTATCCTTAGATAGCTTGCTTCAGTGAGCAGGCAGTCTCCTCAATATTGTAACGAGGACTTGATTTTTGTCTACATTAGATTTAAGCCTAAACACTATGATTTGGATGAACAGATGACCAGGAATGAAATGTTCTTTCTCTTTTCCCCAAATAAACCTGACTTGCTCACAAGTCCTTATTTCTGCTCTATCAGGACAACCAATATTTATACCTGTGGATAAGACTGTAAACAGTCTCTCTGTTTACAAGTTTCTGGTAATTGTTCAGTCAATTCAGGGTTTCACCTAGTCAGTCAGTTCAAGTTTAGCCACCCATGTGGAGCTGTCCCCCACCCCCATCCCAGCCATGATGTCACCCTTTGTCTCCCAGGGTGTTTCTGGGTGAGAAGTGTCACAGAAGTGGAACTGAGGGCAGGGGTTGTGAAGCTGACTGGTCTTTCCTCCTCGCTGGTGTCTTTGAAGTATTGCTTTCTTCTCTCTGTTCCTGGTGCATCTGCTGCTAACAGGTGCCACTCTCTCCTGCCCCCTCAATGCAGCAGATGTGCAGCAACATGAATGATTTATGGAAGAAAAAAAAATGAACACAACTCACTTAGATTCAGTTTTTCCTTCCCTCAAGAAAAGTGTTTTACAGAGAACAGTTGGCTTCTAGATTGAGGGCATGATAGAAACAAGATCCTATTATCTCCTTTAAATATCAACCAACACATACGGATGTTTCTCTCCCACTCTTTCTGAATCCCATCTCCTCTTTCTAAAATCAGTAATAGAGGCAGGTGAAAGGCAACCACACATTGATGTCTCTCTCCCTCTCTGCCTCTCTCCCTACCCATCTCTCTAAAACGGATGAATAAAATCTTTTTTATATATATATATATATATATATATATATATATATATATAATCAATAATAAAAAAATATTTTTAAACCCTGGCTGGTGTGGCTCAGTTGACTGGGCATCATCCTGTAAACTGAAAGGTCATGGGTTTGATTCCTAGTCAGGGCACATGCCTAGGTTGAGGATTTTGTCCCCAGTTGGAGCATGTGCAAGAGGCAGCCCATCAATGTTTCTCTCTCTCTCTCTCTCTCTCTCTCTCTCTCTCTCTCTCTTTTTCTCTCCATTCCCCTCTTTCTAGAATCAATTAGAAAAATTAAAAAATAAGTATCAACTAACACACACAAATGCTTGTATTTGCTTTCATGAGTAAATGTCAAGGTAACTCTCATTCTCTAACTAAAATTTTCTGTAAAGCCTTTTTAAAATGTTTATAATTATACTCATCATTACACAAAAATGCATTCAAAATCCATTAATTTATTCTCTCAACAATATTTATTGAGGCTCTACTACACTCGCCAGTCACTTGGGAAGCTAAGATAAATTAGATTCTGCCCTTAATGAGTTTACTGTGTATTGGCAAAAAAAAACCCAGTTGTTTAAAATTCTGTTAAAATAAAATATAATGACTGTTCTGATAGGGGAAATACAAGGATCTGATAGAGCATTGGGTAAGGGGAGTGGAATTTAGTTTAAATCTGTAAAGACATAGAAGAGGAAATCTCTCTCTGCCAAGGAGAGGAAGAATAGCACGTGAGAGGCCTTGAGACAAGAGAGACCAGACGCTAAGAAAACCAACTGAGTCTCATCACAGCTAATGAATAGTTGTGGCCAAATTGAAATGGGAGAGAGGCCAGTACTGGTTAAGGGACATACATGGGATTATAGAATTAATCTCAAGAGCATTGGGAAGCTATTTGCTGGTTTTAAGGTAGATGCTTATTAAAACCAACAATCTAGCTAGGAGATACATTCTATTATAGAAGGCCCTGAGTGGCTATGGGGGACAACCGGTGGCTGGGGACAAGAAGAGATCATAATAGATATGACAGTGATGGTAAGGAAAGAACAATAACTCATTTCTTCCCCTGGTAGGTGGTGCACCATTTAAACGGGTATAGGACAACAAGGAAAGGAGCAAGTTGGGGATGAAGAACAGAGGAAGACTTCTACTGAGGATACATTTAGTTTGAGAAGTCTGTGGAATACCGATGTGCTTACTTCCAGGACACAATTTACGGTGCAGGACTGGCCTTCAATAGACAGGGCAGAGTAGGAAATGCTTATTGAAACCATCCAATGCATACTTGGTGGCTATGCCACTGATGGCAGATGTGAAGGCCCAGGAAAAGAATATAAAGCCAGAACTAAAATCAAGACTTGAGGAAACATGACATTTAAAAAAGAGTCAAATTAAAGCCTACAATAACAAAGGAGACTTTGAGAAGAAAAGGCCAACATGGGTAGAAGAAAAGCATCAGAGGAGCTAAGGAGAGAGAGTTTGAAAAAGAGGGCATGGTCAAAATTGTCCAGTTCACACAATACAACTTTCTAAAAATGGCCATTGACACTGAGTGGAGGGTGTGGCCAGAAGACCTTTTAGATTAAAATAAGTGAAGAAATGGATTGAGTGGAGAAGGGAGTGGGAAAAAGTATATAGAGTGCAGTTATTTCTTCAAAAAAAACACAAACAAAAAAAACCCTGCCTGGCATTTACATTTGTTCCCCAGGCTTGAAATGCCCGCCCTGCATAAAGGAACCCGAGCTCCTATAAAAGAGATGAATTTACAATCAGACCTAGGCTGGGGAGTGCTGAGGTAGGCTGAATTTGTAGATGCCACGTCTCTGCGCGGAGCCGGAGGAAAACCTGGGCAAACACTGGGTTTGTCTGTCTGTTCAGCTTTACTGCTGCAAAACTCGGAGAGCCTGTGAAGGCCCTACTTTAACCCCATTGCTCTGTGGGGGCTCCAGCTGTGTGCCAAGAGGATATGCCAGCCTGCTTTGGAGCCTGCAGCCTCCGAAGCGCTGGTCCAACTGAGACGCCCAGCGAGTCCTTCTCTGGTATGGATGGAATAGCAATCAATCCTCCTGGCACTGCTTGGGGTTCTCATTTCACTGTCCTTTCAGCAAGTGGAATCAAATTTTAAGTAGGATAAGATTCCCAAGTAGAAACTGAGCCTGCTTGGAGTTTGTAATTAGGATGGATTTCTTACTGAGAGTGTGGCCACTTAAAATCATTTCTGAAACAAAATTGGTATAAACAAAATACATCATTGCATTCTTCAATACGGATAATCTGGAACTGCCTTGACTATGTCACGATAAAAAAGAAGTGGAGGCTTGTTTTTCAATAGTTGCTAAAGGCCTAGTTGTTTATTTTTATTATTATTTTTTAGAATACTGGTGTCCAAATGAGAAAAATGATAGACTCTAAATCTGAATTCCATGGGGGCTAATGACCTTTTGCACATGTGAAATGCCTGCTTTGTTGTTGCATTTTTAACAGTTTGGTTGAATTCGACGTCAAGCGAGCCCTGGTGGTTGGGGCCAGCGCCGGCAGGCTCTGAAGGACTGCAGTCTTTCAGTTAGACACCCACGTTTCTCACTGGACGGCTCTCCTCCCAAAACAATGAGGCAATTCATTGTCCAAGTGTCCTTCAGGGATAGAAAACATCAGTCCCCCAGCTGAAACAGTGAAATAAGGGAGCCTTTCAATGTTTGTCTAAAACTTCTTAACTCAACCGCCAAGAAGAATAGAGACCATTTACACGCTGCGGGGGAGTGGATTGGAACAGAAGGCAGGAGGAAGGGAAAGCAGAAAACTGGTATCTGTTTATCTGATTTCTCCAAACGAGATTCTAAAGCCGGTATTAATCATGTGCAGAAGTACGTCTTGTTCAAACAGCACAGAGGCTGGCTGGCTGGCTGTGGGGCTCCAGGTTGTCTTTGAAAGGAGCTGAGGGAAGTCTCTGGGTGTCAACCCCTTCGTGCCTTATCATGTCCAAAGTGGATTAGCTTCGCTGAGCAGAGATGCAGCGATCTGTTTCTGTAACAAGTTGTGACGGCTAACTGTGAACTTCCTGTACCACGAGAAGGAAGGTATTACTGCCATTGACTCTTAAGCCTTAATGACTCAGAATGCCGAGCCTTGTTCCTAGCAACCAAGAGAAGAAAAACTCACCAGCCAGCTTCCTTTTTTGTTTTTTGTTTTTGTTTTGTTTTGTTTTGGGAGGGCCCAGAACAAGACATGTACATTTTTCAAGCACCTGTCCCTATTTAGTTCTCATATTAGTCTGTCCTTTCATCCACTAGCATATTATTATATGATTATTCCCTACAACATGTTCTTTTTTCCTACCAGACAATGAAGTTCTCCAGTAAAAGAATATCTACTCCTTGTGTCTATTTCACTTTGTTCCCAACACTTGGCATCCCAGTGTTTGGAACTTGGTAGGCGCTCAATAAATAGTTGTTGAGTGAATGACTATTTGAACATATTGGCTAGTAGGAATAAATTGATAGTTATCTCTAACCAGATGTTTATAATTTGGAAATACCATTTTTTGCCTGCCTCATTGCTGACACGTGAATTATTTCCTGAGGCCACAAGAAAAGACGATCATATCTTTTGTCATTATTGTTGTAAGGAAATGATTAAATAACAATAGTTGCGTAGTTTCCAAGTCCAAGTGTCATCGTATTCACTTGTTGCTTTGGGATCAACAGCCCTGACCTGTGCTCTTCCTCTCGAGTATCAGAACCGGAAGGGCTGGGGAGGTTTCCTCATCCACTTGCTTTCCCTGTGAGAAAAATCAGACCCACATGGGTGAGGTGCCTGGCCCTCTGTGTACTTGTTAACAAGCACTTAAGTATTAAATCCCTCACTCCAAATCCCCACCCAGCAAGTCAGGACAGAGCCAGGGCTGGAAAAACAGCACCTTAAGTCCTTGTTTCAGTAAGGATTTCTGAATTTTTCTTATGACTTCTAGAAATAGTACACACACATATACTCTATAGGTGGTTCTCTTGATGGATCAGGGAACTGTGGAATATCAAGATTGGTAAGGGATCAAGCCCCATTGGACCACGCCCCTCTTGGTCTTGGTTATTACATCTCCAGTGCCTGGGGACTCACACGCACAACTTCTTGTTCTTAGCACATTGTTGGACAGATCTAATTATAAGTAAGTTCATTCTCGAGACCAAACCTACATCTATGCTTTATCTTCTTTCCTTCATCGGTTATATTTGCATCTTCGGGGCTAGGGAGAACAGGTCTAAGCGCTCCGGAGTATGCCAGGTCATCCACTATATGAACAATTTTATTGTCTCCCTAAGTTATCTCTCCTTCAGGATAAATATCTGTCCACTATATTCTTATTGTCATAGGAACTGGATAATCCGATTGTAGATAATACATAGAATATCCTTTAACTACCAATAACCCAGAAATCAAAATGATGCAAAATCATTAAAAAATGGTCACAATTCACAAATTAAATACAATACAAAAAGTAATAAGAGCAAACCCAATGTATAATTATAATAGAAATTATCAATTCCAAAACAAAGGTAAGGAACTTGGGAGTAAGAATGAGGGTGGCAGAGCCCCGGCCAGGTGGCTCAGTTGACTGGAGTATTGTCCTATAAAGCACAGGGTCCCTGGTTGGATCTACCGATCAGGGCACATATCTAGGTTGTGGGTTTGATCTCCAGTTGTGTTGCCCATGGAAGGCAACCAATTGATGTTTCTTTTTCATATCATTGCTTCTCTTTCTCTTTCCCTTCCTCTCTCTCTCAAATCAATTTTAAAAAACCTACTCTCAGGTGAGGATTTTAAAAAATGAGGATTGTAGAGAGAGTGTGTGTGAGATGAAGAATTTCTGCAGAGGTTATTCTGCTAAAATCCCTAAGCAGTTTGTTGGTGATAGTGGTAGGATATTTTCAAGTCTGAGTTATAGCAAAGCTGAATTAAAAAGAATTCAAAAACTTCTAGAGTTTTAGAATCTGCAGAAATGACTCAAAGCCATTGTGCACATTAGGTGGATACCACGCTGCATTGGTTACTTCAGGAAATTATGAGATAAAAAAAGTTTGGGATGAATGCAAAGAGTTGGGAAACAAAAAAACAGATTGACCACATTTTTGCATGAAGCACTGAAAATTGAATGTTTGACCAACATCTCTAGTTTCCTGAGGTTTCAGGGACAGAACCAATAAGCCCCAAATGTCCATCTTTAGTTAGCCACCTACTTATTTTGTTAAGAAATCAAAAGTGCCTGTGAAGTTGAATTCAAACAAGTCAGTAGTAAAGTTCATTCAAATTTTGCTGATCACACAAGTTGAGGGTTGGGCAACAGCCAACAAAAGAAATCTGTACAGCAGAATAAGGCAATAGGGAATTCTCTTGCAGTGTGGGAGAGAAAAGAAAGCATAAAAACAACTATCAGGAAGGTAGCTGTGATCTTTTCTAAATTATGAACTTCTCTGTCTGTGCAAAGAGCTGTTATAAAGATTTCTTCATCCAGTTTGGTAGCACATTTCAATGATATATTTTTGATTCACAAATGTAATTGAAGTAGGCTGAAGAAGTAAGGTTGCTTTCAATAGGGTAAATATATTGTACATTAGATCAATGCCTCCTATATTTATTTCATTTAATTTTTATTTTTTGTTTTGAGATAGCATGGCTACCACTTCTGATGACATTCCTTCTGAACAAAAATGGTCCATTTCCTTTTTCTTTACCTTTCCCTAATATTTTTGACCCTTTGTTAATTTTAACTCTATTGTTAATCACAAAAATAAAGAAATGATAAGGCATATCCTAAATATGACTTGGAAATTAGATTAAAAATCTAATCTGCTTTAATCCTGAAAAAAAATCTATTTCTGAAATCAGTCACAACCAACATCTTGTGCATACAATTCCCATAAGTGTAGAAAAATGGAAAATATTACATCCTCACATCATAGGTTAATTGTGGAAGACATTCTTTCTCTTTCAGACATTATATACATGGCAAGTCAACTGTCGGTAATAGGAGTTTTTTCCCCTTTATTTCTAATGGATTTTACCTCTTAGAGCAGTTTTAGGTTCACAGTGAAAGTGAGTGAAAAATACAAAGAGTTCGCAAATATTCTCTTCTTCCACACAAGCACAACCTCCCACACAATAAATATCTGACACCACAGTTGGTACATTTGTTACAATCAATGAAGCTGCGTTGACACTTTTCTTAATTTTAAACTAAGTTACATCACTGAGCACTTTTGGTTAGAGTCCTAACACAGATCATGGAAATAAAGTTTGACTATTAATTATTAACATTGTATATCCCAAAGTATTCAATGTATTGGTTATTTTTATTAAATCAAATGGATGATTAGCCACAAACATCTAATAATAGAAGCCTGATGCTCAAGTTGTTGAGATTTCTCTCTGTGTCTCTCTCTCTTTTTTTAAATCAGATGTCATTAGAGCATTCCAAAAGGTCAACTTACTTTCAGGAAAACAGAAGTGTTGTGTCATATTTTACGCACCTGGGAAAAAGAATGGGACATGGTTGCTCAAACTGTCTGTGCTTTGTGATTTTGTCACATTCTTGACAATCTTTAAAACCTGGATTTTAGTTGGTCTTTGAAATTCTGTTTTTTAGATACAGCACCCATAAAATTTTCTCTGAGAAAGATGAAATCCCATAAAATTTAAACATAATAGGCTGTTTAAGGCCACTCTTATATAAAGGAAGGAAAATTATCAGGGATAAAGAGAGACATTATATAATAATAAAGGGGTCAATTAAAGAAATAAAAGACACAATCTTTAACATGCATGTGCTCCAAAACAGAGTATCAGACTATGTCAAGAAAAAACTAATGGAAATATAAGAAGTCGTTAAATCCATTATTATAGTTAGAGATGTTAATTCCCTTTATCACCATCAGACAGATCCAGAGGCAGAAAATCAGCAATGGTATAGTTGAATTCAACACCATTGTTGTCATATCAGGGTGACCGTAGCCAGGATCCACCACCTCCACATGCATCTATCTTCCCAGGTCACCCTTATCTAAAAGAATTTCTTAGTGCATGTTAGGTTATCTCACAGTTCTGGTTGGCCGAGTGCCACTTTCCAATCTCACATGTATGAGCTTCTGTTGTTCAGGTGGTGCGGGTGATCCATTCACTCCCCTCCCATCCCCCATTCTCACCCACCACCATGAGAATTGAAAGGCAGATTTGATTCCTGTCCTTGTCCACTGTCATAACACTGAGGGTAGATGCTTTGGCCTCTGTCCTTTCCTGCCACTGTGAGACTAGACTGAAAGGCAGGTTTGACTGCTGTTCTCACCCTCTTCCTCGAGAACAAACATGGTATGAATTCCCTCTCCAATGCTCCACTATTGTTTTTCAGTCTCTCAGAATCCAAAGCAAATCTGCCTGGAGCACTATGACTATCAATCACCTGGATGTAATGGCTATAGACATCATCCTATAGAAGAATCCACATTCTTTACAAGCTTACAAGGGTCATTAATCAAATGAGAGCAGAAAATCCTAAAATACTCGTAGATTAAACAGCACACATTTAAATAATACATGGTCAAAAAAGAAATTTCAAGAGACAATTGTAAATATTTTTAATTAAATGAAAATAAAAACATAACTTTTCAAGGTTTGGGGGGAATGCAGCAAAAGCATGCTTAGCAAAATACTTACAGCACCAAATACATACATAAAGAAGAAGATCCTAAAGTCAGGCATAAGTGTTCATGTTAGGGAACTAATAACGAAGAATAAATTAAGTCCAAAGTATGCAAATGAAAAGAAATAATGAACATTGTAGAAAATAGCTATAAAATTTAAAACAGAAAAATGTCCCTGGCATAGTGGCTAAGTTGGTTAGAGTATCATTCCATACACCAAAAAATTGCAGGTTCCATTCCCTGTCAGAGCACATACAGAGGTGCAGGTTCAATTCGAGGTTGGATACTTACGGGAGACAACTGATTAATGTTTCTCTCTCCCTTCCTCCTCTCTAAAATCAATAATGGACATATCATCAAGTGTGGACTGAAAAAAAACAAAGAAAAGAAAAATAACAAAATGGAAAGCTGGTTCTTAGAAAAGACCAATAAAATCAATAAGCCTCTAAGCAGATTAACTAAGAAAGAAGAGAGGACACAAATTATTAATATCAAAAATTAAATAAGAGACATCATTACAGATCCCATGGACATTAAAAATGATTGAGAAATACTATGAACAACTCTATGCCAGGAAGTAGATAATCTAAATAAAATGGACCAATTTCTTGAAAGACATAATCAGCCAAAACTCATAGAAGAAAAACTAAACAATATGAATAGATCTTTATCTATTTTAAAAGTTGAATTAATAATAACCTTCCAAAACAAAAAGCATCAGCCCAGATGGGTTCATTAGTAAATACTAACATTTAAAGAAGAAATTATACTAATTCTCTACAATCTCTTTAAAAAGGTTCAAGTAGGTGAAACACTTTCTAATTTATTCTGTGAGGCCAGCATTATCATTATATCAAAACCATAAAAAGACATTCATTGCATGAAAATAGAACTACAGACCGATGTCTCTCATAACATAGATGCAAAAATCCTCTGAAAGTATTAGCATGTAGAATCCAGAAAAGTATACAAAGAATTAAACACCTGACCAAATGAGATTTATTGCAGACATACAATAAATCTGCAAGGCTGGTTCAATATTCAAAATGAATTAATGCAGCCCATTGCATCAGCAGGTTAATGGAGGAAAATCTTACGGTTATATCATATCAAAAGATGCAGAAAAAGCATTTAACAAAGCCAATATTCATTCATGATATAAACTCTCAGTAAACTAGGAATATAGGGGACCTCCCTTAACTTGATAAAGAACATCCACAAAAACCCTACAACTAACATTATACTTAATGAGTAAAAATGTAAAACTGTAATGAAATATATCAAATAACTAAATAAATAGAGAAATATTTCATGTTCATGTATGGAAGGACTCAACATCATTGAGACAAATTATTCCATATTAATCTATAGATTCAATTAAAACCCAATCAAATTCCAGAAAGTTATTGTGCGGATACCATCAAACTGATTCTAAAGTTTATACAGTGAAGCAAAAGACCCAGAATAGCCAACACAGTATTAAAAGAGAAGAATAAAGTGGAAGAGCTAACACTACCTGACTTTGACTTACCATAAAGCTACTATAATCGAGGCAGTATGGAATTAGTGAATGAATAGACAGTAAATCAATGGAATAAAACCGAGAACTATGAAAGGGACCCAATAAATATAGGCAAGTGGTCTTGGGCAAAGGCACTAAGGAAATAAAAGAGGTAACAGTATCTATCAGGCCCTCTGTCTTGCTTGGCAGTTGAGATATGCACTACAACATGTTAAGAGACGTAATAACAAAGTATGACCAGCTATCACAATTTATTTTTCATAATGATTTTTATTTCTAGGGTGGAGAGGCATGTTGTAAAGTGGAAAGAGCATAAACTTCCAGTTAAGGTGGACCTGGGTTTGACTCTTGGTTTAGGCACTCAGTTGACTTTGGGTTAATTACTTAACCCTGCAGGTCTTCATGTTCCAGGCCGTGAGGTGGGCCTAAGCATACCTATCTTGCCATGTTGTTGTGGCCAGGATTAGCAAACATATATTTAAAGCCATTGCACACTGCTGGCACTCACATTGTTATATAAAATAAAGAGCACTGACTAAATCAGACCAAACTGTTTGGCCTCGGGTAAATTAACTTCGCTCAGCTTCTTTTTTCTCATGTAAAGATTATCATACTAATATTATATACCTAATGTAAATGTTGTGAAAAATCTTAAAGATAATAGTCAAAGTCATGTAAATTGCTTACAGCAATGCAAGGCACCTTGTAGATGTTAAATATCGTTTGCTGTAATTACAATATATCTTGGACTGGAAACACCTTAAGCAAAGAAACTGTTCATTACCCTAATACATAGACAAAGATTTTTGTTATTGTTGTTAACTGATAGTCTAATGTCTACTTTTCCTTTATCTATTAGTTTTCTTATCCTGTCTGAAATCTATTATGTCTCATTAAGCATTTTAGGTCAATTTCCTAATTTAGAACTATACAAATAAAGTATGTTTGTGTAAGTTGATAAAAAATTTCTTTTCCAAATTATCTCCTTCACAGATTTTAGCATTAAACCATAAATTGCTTTCCATGCACCATTGCTTAATATGCTTCTGGTTAGAAAGCAGACTTCAAAGTAAGACCTATAATGATCACATTTTCTAGAGAGCTATGACACTGTGGAAAAATCATTAGATCTGGCATTAAATATACCTGAGTTTCGACTCAGCTCTGAAACTTACTGGCTACGTTATATGAGAAACATCAATTGTTTTCTGTGGTCTTATTTCATAATAAGCAAAAGGCATGACTGGAAAAAAAGAGTGTGCCTACTACTGTCCTGTATATGTTCTGTGACGCAAAGAAATATGTACCTGATCCTAACATTTGGTGAAGTCATTAATATTCACAGTTCTAGTGACAACTTGCTTGAGTTCACATGACTTGGCTCTCCTTGCTAGCTTGGAGACAGTAGCAAATTAATTGACCTCATTATACCTCAGTTACTTCATCTATGAAGTGGAGATGGAAAGAATACTACCTTAGGGGTTATTTTGGGGATTAACTAAACCAGTTCACAGAAAAGATTTAGCATAAACTCATTATCTCTTTTGGAATATAAACACATATGTATTAATATAACCTGAAGAAATGTAAATGCTGAAAATCAGAGAATATAAACACCAAGTTCCAGAATGAGAGTGACAAAATTTTGTGCAACAATACCATGAACATTTAAGTTTCCCAGTTCAAATTCTGACGCACCAAATCAACTGAACAGTGCATCTCTTAGACATGAATTTTCTAAATTTTGAGAATTTTCCCTTGGTAAGAAAGTGTTTTATAAATTTGCAATGTCTCAGAGTAGCAGGGAGCACAAAGTAGGTGTCTTTTTAAGGGTGAAACATATAAAGAAAACCTGAGCTTTGTTTTGGGTAGTGATATGATTTCTAAGTTTCTAAAATCTGAGTTACATAGTCATACTAAACTACAAGTCACTTTACAAACAGATATGAAAATTAAAATTGATTTTCATGTCAAGTATTTTAAAATCAGCATAGGAAATTATTTAAATTATGTCGAGAAAGAGTTTTTAATATGCTTATTTTCATGTAGTTAGGGAACTAGAGTTTTCTTACATCACTTGCTGTTCAAGTAGATAATTCTATTCTGTTCTGTTTGCTATGAAAGCAAACAAAAGAAAGGAAAATGAAACAAAACCAAAAAGCTCACATTTGATTATGTTTGATTCTTTTCAATATTTGGGCTTAATATTTCACTAAGGTTTTAAAGAGGGAAATGCAAATTTTTAACTTTTATATTCTAATGATAATTAAACTTTAGTGCCTCATTTGTGATATGAGTTAGATTTTTAACTTGTAGTTAATGCTTCAGTGAATCAAGAATTTGAACATTTTACAGCAAGTTCCCTTTTTCTCCCTTGAGTTCAATGTGACAGTCTTTGCTGATATGGCAGCTATCAAGTGAAAAGAAACTTGGGGTCTCTGAGATTATTGTGGCTAAAAAGAAGTTTCTTTTTTCCTATTAATTTCTGAGAGTTTTATTAAAAAAATTTTTGAGGGTCATATAGTTTTATGACATAGATCTTTGGTGTTTAAGTTCTGAGAGTTATTAATCAAAGAATCACTGCATTGGAAATAAATAAAATGGTCTGTATTATTGTACCTTAATGTGTAATAGACTTAGGTCTTAAATGATCAAGAACAGTTGTGGTATAATGGTAAGTATATCAGCCCATTGACTTTCAAAATTTCATAACAACTTACAGTTTTTTTTTTTGTTTTGTTTTTTTAATTTTATTGTTGTTGTATTACATCCATCCCCTTTTTGCTCCCTTCTGTCCTCCTCCCCACCCACCCATTCCCCACAAAGTCAATCCCACCTGTTATCCATGTCCATGGTTCCTTTATACTAGGTTCTTGTCTAAGCTGCTCCCCTTCTTTGCCTCTGCCTCCCCCCTCCCCCCAACCCCGTTCCCCCTGACCACTGAAGGCCTATTCCTTGTATTCATATACTTGGTTCTGTTTTGCTTGTTGTTAGTTTTGCTCATTATTGTCCCATAATGGGTGAGATCATATGATATTTGT